>MU225193.1:1901854-1932309 GCA_018584345.1 Thuja plicata | reverse complement strand
ATGGATTCAAATCTGCCACAAGGGCTTCCATATAAGCAAGGTGAATTTATGTGTTTACTTTGTTTATCTCTGCAATTTCAATTATATTATAAGGTTAATTCCAAAACTGGGGTTTGACCAAGGCAAAACCTTCCCCCACAACAAAAAAACCTTTTTTCTTGTAGGTACAGGTTCAAAACTGTAGATCCGAGGCCAAATCTGGATACCCTTTTCAGATTTCTTTCAGACTGTGTGAACAGGGACACTTTCGGAGTTGAGCAGATCGAGTTGGAAAATGTGGTACAGGGTCGACCTTTTTCATAAGATGACATCAGAATAGAAAAAGATTTATGGGTTTTGTCTGTCTCTGTGTTCCAATTCAGTATCAACTATCAGTATCTCCAGAAATAGTCTACAGATCTCAGAAAACAACAAACTTTGATCTGCCATTTTGTAAGGTTGATACTTCATCTCATCCATTTCAATTCCTAGAACTATCATATACATTCCTTTCTAAAATGGGAATTTAAGATCTTTCTTCTTTGCTCTCATTTCCAAATGATTGATTCATTTGTGCATTGATCCTTTTTGGGTTGATCAATTTGGATCTTTCATTTGTGCATTTGAGGTTAAAAGGAACATCTTATCTTCCCCACACATCACACAAACATCCACTTATTTCAAATGTGACATCTATTTTTTATGTTACATTTTAGTAACCTCTATTTTATATGTTACAGTATATATATTGTTGCTTTACCCTACTAAAGATGGTTTATTGAGAGGGGGGGTGAATCAGAAAATATTGAACCTTAGTACTTTAAATCTAAACCTCTGATTCAGCTCGATGAATCACACAACAACAACAAATGAAACTTGAAAACTATTCACAAACTTGATAAAAGCATGTAACTTAAACAAATAACATTCACGGTTATCAAGCATCACATGTAACACAACATTTAACGAGGAAACCCAATTTGGGAAAAACCTCCGTGGGAATTGTCACCCAAAAAATGAAATATGCTTATGAAGTATGCTTGGTTAAGAGTCACATTGGCTATATATAAATGTTTGTATATATGGAAAACAAAACAAAATGAGAAAAATCCAAAAGAACCAGGTAGGATTAACATATTAGGAATGATAAAATAACAAAAACAAAATGAGACCATAAAACAACCAGATGTCTGCAGAGTCAGGATAGAAAGTATTAATCATTTTTTACCATATATTATATATTATAGAGTCCATATACTGTCAGATAGTATATAAAGTGTTCTAAAGTTACCAAACATAACTAAAACCAACCGAGTTCATATAACAGTGGTCTGAGATAAAGTTAAGTAGCATAAGTCATAAAACAAAAATAGAGGAGGTAATGAGAGGAAGCTACATTGTTGCATCATGTCAGGCCAAAAGGTCCTCTGGTCTTAGTCCTCCATCAAATTGGTGTCCACATATGAATTTGGCAAAGAAGGCCCTGCTTCCTCCTTTGTCAGCATTGTTTTGTTCCTTGAGGTTGCAGTCCTCTTCTGGCTCGGCTTCACGATAAGAGGTGGGAGAACCTAAATCCTTTCAACCACTATATCTGGCATGTCTTCCTACACTTTGTATCTGACTTCCACTAGGTACTCCATCCACCATCTATTTCTGAAGGTTTCTTTCATCTGTAACCATTTCAATAGGAATTCAGTACTCTTAACAATGTCCTTCCTTCTCCCCTCAAAAGCAACTTGGTCTTTGATCATCAACAAAGGGAATTTCATTGTTTCCTCCTTCAAAGCCTCCCCCACTTCTACGAAGTCTTTCAGGTATGATATTTGCAAATCGTTGTCTACATTCCAAGCCATAATTTCCAACCTTTCCAATAAATCTTCTCTAAAAATGCACCTGCATAAATTTATAGCATCCTCTTTCCCAGTGCATGTGACTAAAAAAATAGAGGTGAAAATTGCAGGAATGTCAAAATTAACCCTGAAACTATATTTATAGTTTATTGTTTCTTCTCCCATTATAATTGGAACTACAACATTAGCTAGGTTGTCCAACTCTTCCAACACCCTACTCCATCTTTAGGGTTTAATTTCACCTCTAAACACCATTGAGAAGTCTTCTTCCTCAGGGAGAAGGCACAAATTTGACTCCATTTTGTTCTTTATCCCCTATCTTACTCTACTTTTAACAATGCTTGCATTAAGACACCTATGTTTAAAAGGTTTATTGCTATAAAGGCTTCTCAAAATCCCAAGACTCTTAATGATTTTTAGATAGTGGGTTCCTTTGCATATGCCTTCTCATGTGGGAGGGAGACAAATTTTTAGATTTTGATAGGTAAACAAATCTCTTGGCATTCTCAATTATTAATACATTGCCTGACATAGGATAATAGTTCTAATTATAATAGTATAATTAAAAGGGGTGCGCTATGAGTCAAAAAATTATTACTAATCAATGAATATAAATATGAGACTTTTTGTTTAAATACATACATACATACATACATACACACATACATAAATATATACATAAATATATCTAAAACCTTTGAAATTAATGCATTAAGTTTCTATTTTGGCATTGATCATTTTCTCAAAGCATTTATAACTATTGTTGAATATGCTTCTATTTCCAAATTATCCACCTTAATTTCTTTGTAGACCAGTAATCCTTCTTCTAGAGCCATAAGCTTGATAGTATTATTGGTTTACAAGCCTATAGGTTTTATTAGTCTTGCTATTTATTTCCCCTCTGAGTTATGAATGCAACAATCAATACCTGCTTGCTCTAGGTTACCTTGTGAAGCTCCATCAAAGTTGATCTTGAACTAACCCTTTTCTGAAGGGATCCATCTAAAGTTAGCTCTTTTATGCTTATTCCTTATCTCTCCATGACCAACATAAGGAGGGACCTTCAATACTATCCACCTACCTCTCATTTTTTCATCCTAGGTAGTCATACTGACATCTATTATGTGTTGATTCATAATTCTACTATTTGAAGTTTCAATAATAATAAATTTGATCTTGTTAATTAGTTACCCATTTTCCATTTTCTTTTCCTTAAATAAGTGTCAGGTCCTCTTCTTCCCTAGTTCCCATATTACTATAGAGGGCACAATAATCCTTAAAATGTTGCATAAACATTCTTTATTGAGGGTAGGCCAACTCTGGAACAAACCAGAGATAATATTGGGAAGGGCTGTCATCCAACCCATTTTTCCACATAACCATTACCACACTTGGTTAGAATAATCACAGGATAGAAATATACGATTAGCAGTCTCTTCCTCTCTTTCACATAATGGACATCTACTAGGACCTTCATAACCCATCCTCTTAAATCTGTATGCATTGAGAATCTTATTTTGCAATGCTATCCACGAGAACAATCTTGCCTTTAGGAGACAATTTTTATCCTAGCTGAGGTTTAAAGGAATGTCATTTTTTGGTCGTAGATACTTTTGATCATAAATTTTTAACAATCCTTTATTTTGTACTCTTGTATTTTTGACCCATCCAAAACTAATCTATCCTTATCATTACACAGAGTTATGATCCTACTACTAAGTATACAAACTAATTCCTTTCTCTCTGCCTCTGGGATATTACATTTGTCAAAATATTTCTATTTTTATCTCTGTAACAAGTCCTCGTCCTTGATTTCTACGTAATACCAAATGACATGCTTCCCCCATTGTGCTTCCAAAAGTCTTAGAATTCTAAAAATTATAAAGGTTGTCAATTTTAGTGAATCCTCCCAATGAATCTTCCTAGAACCTAGATTTTTCTCCATCTCCAAGATTCTATGTTAGTTTCTCTAAGATGACATTCCTACATTCTAGTAAGAAGTTCCAAATGCGGGAGTGTTTAGGGGGAAGACAATTCATAAAATATTTGTAGGGTCATTGGTACATAGATATTTGTGAGTTAAGATCCTAACCCATTTTGAATCTGGGTTTTTGTACATTCTCCATACCAATTTAGCCCCTAAGGCCATGCTTTGGTCTTTTATGTTCTTAATCCCCAAACCACCTTCCTCTTTTGGTCTATATATTTTGACCTAGACAATTAGTGAGATTTTTTTCTTGTCTTCCTCTCCTTGCCAAAAGCAAGTCCTTATACTTCTATTAATTTTCTCTCTTTTATTGGTAGGTAGGTTTATGCATGACAATTGGTAAATAGGCATAGCTAAGAGCACAAATTTTAGCATGGTTTCTTTGCTTGCTGAGGACAACCACTTTCCTTTCCAAGATTCTATCCTTTCCTTGATCTTAGAAACAACATGGTCCTAGAGTTTTTTATATATGTTTCCTTTGTCCAAAGGAAGACCTAAATACTTGCAAGGGAGTTCTCTTTTTTTTTTTTTTTTTTTTAAATTTAGGAT
The DNA here is from genome assembly GCA_018584345.1 of Thuja plicata. Taxonomy (NCBI): domain Eukaryota; kingdom Viridiplantae; phylum Streptophyta; class Pinopsida; order Cupressales; family Cupressaceae; genus Thuja; species Thuja plicata. The sequence goes on along the minus strand of MU225193.1, from coordinate 1,927,944 downwards.
ATTGCTAATTTCCCTTTCAGTATTGGGATCTATATTAAAGAAGAAAACTTTTTATTTTTCTTCATTAATTTCTTGTCCTGAAGCCATGGTGTTAGAGTCTAGTACTTTCTTGAATTCAATTGCTTCCTTTTTTCCATTTTCATAAAGCATTGTGTCATCAACAAACTGTTGATGAGTGGTGGGATCAAGTCCATTAGTATTTTTATCCCTTTAATCAGGTCATCTTCCCTAGCCTTTTTAATTGATCTTCCTAGTGCTTCTTCCATAATAATAAATCAGAAAGGGGAGATATGATCTCCTTGTCTAAGCCCCCTAGAGATGTTAAAGAAGCGCTTTGGGTTTCCATTAACCAGGACTAATATCCTAGGACTAGAGATGCATTTAAAGATTAAGTTAATCCACTATTTTGAAAACCCAAATGCTTCCATACTTTTACATAGGAAGTGCCAGGACACCTTATCATAGGCCTTTCTGATATCAATTTTGATCAACATGCTAGGGTTCTTATTCTGTCAAATAGAGTGGATTTCATCCTGTTCAATTATTACCCCATCAGAAATAGACCAGCCAGGGACAAACCATGTTTGCTCCTCACTGATTATGTTAGGTAATAGTTTTTGAATTCTATTTGACATAGCTTTAGTAATTAAGTATCTTGTAAATAGTATTACATAGTGAAATAGGTCTAAGATCATCATAATTTTCTACATTTTCTTTCTTAGGTATAAGGACAAGGAAAGTATTATTTATTTCTTTAATTAGGTTGCTTGAGTTTCAGACTCCCTTTAGTGCTTCCACCACCTCATCCCCAATAAAGCCCCAACATTTCTAAAAAAAGAAGGCTGAAAATCCATTTGGTCCCGAGGCCTTATCAGGGTGCATTTGCATTACCACAGTTTCAATCTTAGCTTTAGAGAATTTTGTTGTTAGGGTCCTATTTTGTTATGGTGTTATAATCTTTGGGATATTTTTTAAAATTCTATTTTGATGGTTCATATTTGATCCATCCCAATTGTTCATAATTTCTACCTAATGTTTGACTGCCTCATCCGCTATTTGATTAGGGTCCTTAATTATGGAATCATCTCTTCTTTTTATCTTAGTTATTTTGTTTATATTCCTACGCTGCTTTGTGATATTATGAAAAAAAAATGTATTTTTTTTACCTGCCTCCAGCCATATTTCACTGGACTTTTGGCACCAAAAGATCTTTTCTTTAGACATGATATCCTCATATCGAGTTAGTAGCTGCTTCTCTTTGATATATAATATATTATCCACGCCCTTATTAATAACTTCTTTTTTAACTTCCTCTAATTATTCTTCCAAACTTTCCTTTAATTCAATGATATTACCTAAGTGATTTTTATTCTACTCTAAAATTTTATTTTTAATTATCTCTCACTTAGTTACTAAACAATACAATTTTGATCTAGTTACTTCAGTTTCCTTCCAACATTGTTATAGTTGCCTGATTAGGTTCTCATCTTTTAGCCACATTTTTTCAAACTTAAAGGGGCATCACTTTGGCTGGTTATCTTGACCAATGTTTAACTATACTAGGAAATGATCTAAGCCCGAGTATGGTAAAATCTCAGTGGAGAGCATGTAAGGGAAGCTTGCCCAATTTAATTTGAGATGGAATATGTCTAGTTTTTCCGCTATATTTTTAAAAACTTGTCTCCTATTATTCCATGCAAATAATCCTTTCTTTTTTTTAATTTACAGCAGATTATTTCTACTGACCCATTCTTTAAAATCATATGTATACTGGGTGTATCATCTTAAAATGGAAGCACTTCCATTTTGGTAGGTTTAGCACCTTCATTTAGTATACTTGCATATAAGATTTGCATTTAGGAATGCATCTGCACTTGATTCTGCATGTTTAGGTGAAATTAGGGTAGGGTCTTATGGATTCTCCTAGATTTCCCTCTCCATGACTCTTTCCTCTAGGTAGGACATATGTATTGGTCCTCCTAGGCCTCATCATGCTCTTCCTAGGCCTTCATCCCAACATTCTAGAAGATTCCCCCACCTTAATTCCTAGGTCCCTGGCTGACTTGGGAGTCTCACAGACACTTTCTGGTGACCTTCATGAAACCTCAAGTCAGGGTCGAGATCGACCCTAACCTAGGTCAGGGTCGAGGTCAACTATGACCTAGGTCAGGGTCAAACTCGACCTTGACCTAGGTCAAGGGCGAGGTGGACATAGACCTCTGTCGGGTGTTGGTCCCCGCTTTCAAATCTAGAGCATATCGGGGTTCTAAACTTAAAATAGGTCCCCGGGTTTGGATGAGAAAGTGTTTTCTCTGATATTTGATTTAATTCACCCCTTCCTTGGTTGTTGATTGCAATTGGAGTATAATTCAAGGAGAAATTTTAATTTGGGTCCCTTGCATTGCCCTAGGAGACCTATAGTGAGATCTCTATATAAGCACTCTCTTTTACCTTCATTTGATCATGAAACGAAATTGGGAGATGACATGATGCAATGATGATGCAAGTAAGAAAGAGGATGATATAGAAGGATAAGCTAAAAGGACATACTAAATCCATTCTCAAGCATTCTTGGTGGACAAGCTATTATGGATCTTCATTGAAACAAGAAGGTGCTCTTCTCTTTAGATCTACCATTCTCAACACTCAAGCATTCAAAAAGGACATTATCATGGGGTAGAAATTACGGATTGTGACTTGGTAGAAGTACTTTAGCCTTGGGGGCTTGGTATGCTTTCTTTATCATATTCAAATCTATACATTGCTTTCTCATTTCTATGTATGTTAGGATTGTTAATCTAGAGGATTAGATCTTGATATTACATATTTAAAGACTCTTTCCAAAGAGAAAAACACCCACATACATACATTCTATATTCGGCTATTCGTGGAGGTGGAGATCACCAAAATGGGGGTTTGACTAAGGCAAAACCCTATATAGCCACCCCAAAAACCCTCTTTTCAGATATTTGCAGGTGCTATTTTTGAGAGTTACAGGTATAGAACAACGGATCTAAGATCAGATTTGGATACCCTTTTCGACTTTCTTTTGGGCTCCGCAAATAGATTTTATGTCGATGTTGTGCAGGTCAGGGTTGACATTATTGGGTCAGGGGTGACATTTGTGGGTCAAGGTTGACCTTTTTCATAAGACAATGTTGGATCAGAAAAAGATTTCTGGGTTTTGTTCATCTCTACAATCCAGTTCCGGATCATACTTTAGATTTTCTAGAAATAGAGTACAGAGCCTAGAAAACAACATTCTTCAGATCTACTATGATATGAGGTAGGTATTTTACTCCCTATTTCTTTACAAGTATTCTCAATTCTTTATCATAATAATTAAATGTAAAAGACTAAAATTGGACAAAGGGTCTTGTTCCTTATGCAAATCCTATTTAGGAGACCCTAAACAAATGCAAATTTTTGATCTTACATTTTGGTGAACCCGCGATAGACAACTCTTTCTTTTTGGTGTTAGATTTACATTTCACATTAGATATTGCATGCATATAGATGTAAGTTTTCTTGTATACCATTGCATTTATATTTTAAATTCATAAAAATCATAAAATTTCTTTAAGAAAACACAAAAATATTTACATGCTTGTTATTTTATTTTTGTGCTCAACATGTATGATTCTTGTTTAGAATACTTCGATGAGGATTTTATTATACAAGAGGATAGATCCCTTAATGAGGTACATGGAAGTGAGTGTGCAAATTGTTCGAATGGGACCACCATGGATCCCATTCCCACTTCACCCTCCTCCACAACCTCTCCAATTGTCCTTTACCATAGAGTGTATGCATGGTTACCTTCATATTCCTCTATTTGCAACATTGAGACACCTAAAATGGTCTCTCCTAAACCTTTGATGACAGTCAAAGGATGTCCTAAAATAACTGTTAAGGGTAAACCTAGAGATCCTTTGGATTTCTTTGATAACACAGATTTTGTTTCGCATGCATATTGCACACAGAATAATCCTCAACCTAGTGTCCCAGCTACTTTACCTCCTTCCCAACCCGTGCTTCCTCAAGCACCTAGGTTACCTTCTTCCTTTAAGGAATATGATTTAGTTGAATAGTTATATGCTACTCCAGCTAAGATATCTTTATGGTAACTACTTCAAGCTTCCCCTACATATCATGAGGCATTGCAAAAAGCTTTGTCAACTCACTTTGCTCCACCTCCTAACCAAGAGAACATTAATTCATTTTTGGAATGCATGCATACTATGCCTCTTGTACCTCCTATTGTGTTTTCAGATGATGATTTACCTATTGTTGAGGTGCAAAATCAATATGATGCTCTTATGGTTGCTATCTCTATTAATCAAAGTATCATTCGTAGAACATTGATCGATAATGGATCTGGGCTTAATGTTTGTAGCATGGATATGCTTAGGGCAATTAAGGCCAATCTTACAACTATTCAACCAGATAATATTCCTATTCATGGATTTGATAATATTACAAAGAAAACTTTGGGTATTATTATGCTACCTATTAAATTTGGTCTTGTGCTTCTCTACACTCCTATGCATGTTATGCTCGGACCACTCAATTATAACCTTTTATTAGGAAGACCTTGGTTACATACTATGCATGCGGTTCCTTCTACTCTTCATCACAAGGTTAGGTTGATTTATAACAATCTAATGTACACACTACATGTAGATGATGCACCAAATCCTTCCCTAAATGTGGAATATGCTAAGGTTTCTGAATCTATACATCCAATTAAAAAACCTGAGAAACCACCTGAGGTTAAACAAGATGAAATTCCATCTTCCTCCCTGACGGAAGATGATTGGGGAAAATTGGATTTTAACCCTGCTTTCATTGGAGAATATAAATTTTTGGATTCAGAATTTATGAAAAAACAAACTAAATTTGAAAAGCAAGTTTTTATTCCATCTCTGCTTTTTGAGGAATTAAAAAGTAACTTTGTTGCTGCTACTCACGATGAAATAATTGAGGCAATAAAACCAGATTGCTATGACATTGTGACATATGCCACTCCTTTAACTCAATCTGATATGGCTGACATATATGGTTTTGGTTATCATTTACTCAAGAAATAAGGATTTAATGGGAAGGGTTATGGTAAATACAAACAAGGTATACAAGTACCCTTGGATAATGAAGGCTGTGATTATACTTATGGGTTAGGATTCAATCCTTATAGACAACCATAAGATTTTCCCCTTAATGTCAATCATATTTGTAGTGGACATTTGAAATTGGTTAATCCGCTTCTCCTTGACATGGATCAAAAGCCTAGTTTGGACATCTTTCCTGAGGATGAAGCCCTCGCTGATTTTTTAGGAGCTTATCAGGATCTACCTACATTTCATCACAAAAGAAGAAAGATCTATTGTCTGAATAGCGAGGCCTACTTTGGAGAACATGATGATCAAGATACCTCTCCTTTACCAATGGATTCTCCTACACAAAGTAATTTATTAATAACTGAGACCATTGAAGTTTAAGTAGATAAGAATGATGCTGAAAAAACAATCAAAATTGGAAAGTGTTTGAGTCAAGATGAACGTGATCAATTAGTTTCTCTCTTGCTTTAATATAAAGATATCTTTGCTTGGACATATTCAGATATGCCAGGCATAGATCCCAAGATTGTTACTCATAATATTTTCCTTAAACCTAATATTAAACCTATGAAGCAAAAGATTCGCAAGATGAATCCGGGCATCGCTTTACTAGTTAAAGCTGAAATTGAGAAGCTATTAGGTGCCGGATTCATCCGTTCTATTGATTATTCTAAATGGATTTCCAATATTGTGGCTATTTCTAAAGGAGAAAATAAGATTAGAATGTGTACGAATTTTTTAGGATTTAAATAAGGCATCCTTAAAAGATGATTTCTCATTACCTAATATTGACATGATTGTGGATTCAACAACGGGACATGCTTTATTATCTTTTATGGATGGATTTTCGGGTTATAATCAAATATTTATTCCTATTGAGGATCAACTTAAGACCACATTTATTACACCCTGGGGGACATTCTGTTGGGTCATGATGCCTTTTAGATTAAGAAATGCGGGAGCAACTTATCAACGTGCCATGACATTGATTTTTCATGATTACATCCATAAGATTTTGGAAGATTATGTGGATGATATCTTGACAAAATCTATACAAAGAGAAGATCATGTGTTCATTTTGAGACAAATATTTGAAAGAATTAGGAGTTATAACATGAGATTAAACCTGAAGAAGTGTGCATTCAGAGTTGACTCTGGAAAATTATTAGGATTTATAATCTCCAAGCGAGGCATAGAAGTTGATACTGAAAAGATTGATGATATTATTAACATGCCTCCTCCTAAGAATATTTCACAATTACAAAGTTTACAAGGAAAAATACAATCTATTTGTCGCTTTGTTTCTAACCTAGCTGATATGACTGTTCCTTTTACTTCTTTACTCAGAAAAGATACCATTTTTTCTTGGAACCAGGAATGTAAGAAATCCTTTGACCAATTTAAGGAGTATCTTTCTAATCCTCCTATTTTACAACCTGATCAATTCAATATACCCTTTTACCTATATACTTCTACTACTTCCAATGCTGTGAGTGCATTATTGGCTCAACATGACAGTGAAGGAAAGGAAAGACCAGTATACTATATTAGTCGAACCTTGTTGGACTATGAAACACAATATACTCAACTTGAACAACAATACTTGGATTTAGTTTATGCTTGGTAAAAACTCTGACATTACTTGTTGAATGTTGAGGTCAATGTGATTGTTAAATTTGATCCTTTAAAACACCTTTTCTCGAAAACTGATCTCTCTGGCCGGTTGGAAAAATGGGTAATGTTGCTTACAAAATTTGATCTCAATTTCATTCTTCAAAAATCAATTAAAGGAAAAGCTTTAACTGATTATTTAGCTGAAGGCCCTTGTCCTCATCCTAATACAATTGTTACCTTAGTTGAATTTCCAAATGAGAAAATATTTACAATCAAACAAGAAGATGTTTGGGAATTATATTTTGATGGTTCTAGATACAAGACATGATCTAGGGTGGGAATTATCTTGGTCCCTCCTATAAAAAATCTGATCCCTATGTCATATAAATTAACTTTTCCTTGTACTAACAACATTGTAGAGTATGAAGCTCTTATAGCTGGCTTATGAGCAGCTTCATCCCTTCATATTAAAAACTTGGAAATTTATGAGGATTTACAATTGATTGTGGAACAAATCAAAGGAGGTTATCAAACTAAGAATGATAAAATGATGCAATATCAAGATTTGGCTCTGGATATTCTTTCACAATTCTCTTCTTACACAATTCAAACTTTACCTAGGAAAGATAATCACCACACAGATGCCATGGAAAGCGCAACTTCTTTGGTTTGTCTCAAGAATAACGACAAGGACTTTCAATTCACTATACACACTCTTAAATTTCCTACAATTTCTAATAAAGTTACTATTGATTGTTATAACTTGCATTTGGATGAATGGTATTCACATGTCTTTCATTTTTTGAAAGATAATTCTTTTCCTGAATCAACAACAAGAAACACACGTAATCATATTAGAAATCTTGTATCCCGTTATATCATTTTAGGAGAGACACTTTACAAACGATCTTATAATGGTCCACTATTAAGATGTCTTAGCAAAAATGAAGTACCTATTGCTTTAGTAGAGGCTCATTCTAGTTCTTGTGGAGGACATTTTGGTGGAAAATCTTTGGTTAATAAACTCCTTAGAATGACATAATATTGGAAAACAATAGAGCAAGATGCCTTTACGTTTGTTAAAAAGTGTCCTCAGTGTCAACAACATGGTAATTTAATTCATGCTCCTGCTTGTGAGTTTCGTAATCAAGTTGCTTCGTGGCGTTTCAACATTTGGGGTTTTGACCTTATTGGAAAAATCTCACTGGCTTCTTCTCAAGGACATACATACATCCTTACGGCTACAGATTACTTCACAAAGTGGGTAGAGGCTATTCCCCTTCTTTCTACCACTACGGATGTTATCTGTGATTTTATTCTTAATAATATTATAACACGATTCGGTATTCCTTCAATGATAGTTTTGGATAATGGTACTTCTTTCAAGAATAAAGAATTCACAAATTTCATGGAGAAATATTGTATTCAACATATATTTTCTAATCCCTATTACCCTCAATCTAATGGTCAAGCCAGAGCATCAAACAAGGTTATTAAACAAATATTAAAGAAAACTGTTAACAAACATGCGAAAGATTGGCATACACAACTTAATTATGCTTTGTGGGCTTATAGGACTAGTGTTCGTATGGCCGCAGGTACTTCCCCTTGTAATCTTGTTTATGGTACTGATGCTATCATGCCTTTAGAATTAGAAATACCATCTTTGCGTGTTTCATTTCATGGGATGATTGACAAGGATACTTTCCAGTAACAACAATTACAGGAATTAGAAATGTTAGACGAACAATGGATAAATGCTTTGGAACATATTAAGGCTTATCACAAATCACTTCAGAAAAAGTATAATCACAAGGTGATTGAACAGTCATTCTTGGTAGGTGATTTAGTCTTATATGAAAATCAAAGGAACGTGAATGCTCTACCTGGTGAAAAAAGGAAAATTTAGACCCAAATTGGCTTGGACCTTTTGTGGTAATCAAGGATTTTACTTCAGGTGCTTATAAAATTGCTAATACGAATGGTGTCCCTCTTAAGGAACCTATTAATATTATGCATCTCAAATGTTATCATCCCTAATTCATCATTCTTTCTTTATGTAGGTATGTGTTCCTTATAGAATAATTATTTTATAAGTTATGTAAATTTGAATGCATTCATTCATATTTCCCTTTCCTTTTTATTTTTATTAAGTTTTATGTATTGATGAAAATATAAGTAATCAACCATAGAAATATTTGTTTAAAACAAAGTCTTCTTCATAAATAAGTTTCTGCTGAGTTTAGTACATATGCGGCATACGTGCCATATCTATCAAATTCTATCTCTATGCTCTATAGGTCAGTGGCTCCCCGCTCTCTTTGATCTATGGTGAGAGGCTGAGGATCTCAGAATGGTAGTCTGTATCTGGCTTCTCAAGATACTCATCTCCTAGATACGCTCCTAGGATCTTTATAGATTGGCCATCACCTACTCTTCTCTTTCTTTACATAACCTTAGTTCTGGCTGCACACATAGGAAGATATCAGCATGTCTTCCAGGATCCCTTTGTCCTATAGGGGACTCTCTCTCACTAGATGACAATAGGTAGGATATACATGTATCCTTCAAAACCTCAGATACAAAACTCCTCCACTCCGCTATGCTCGCTGCAAAAATTCAAATTCAAAACTTCTTTAAATACTCCTTTTAGAAAAACATTTATTCAAAACATTCTAAAAATCAAAATTCCATATATCTTACTTGGATCTCCCGCTTGGGCATCACTAAAGGATCTAGACAGTCGGGGCATGGAATGACTACCCTCTCCTCGCTCGCTATGTCTAGGTCTAGGTGGTGGTGTCTCTGTGTGCACTTGGGGAGGTCGCCGTGATTTTAAGGGCGGAACATAGACTGCCTGATCACCGGTACTTGTGCTGCTGCTTGGGGGCATCCACTCTACTCTCTCCTCTACTCTCTCCTCTACTCTCTCATCTTCTCTCACATCTTCTCTCACCTCCTCTATAGGATCTCCCTCAAAGGAATGCTCCTCCTTATCTCTCTGATCCTCCTCCTCTCCTACTGGTATGTCACCTCCTCGGTGGTTCCTCTCTGAAGGACCTGGATCACCTATGGGGTAGTCATCAGATAAGATAGGATGGGTCCCCTGTAAACTCCAATATATGATATACTCTCTGCTAGCACCTGCATAGGATGTCTCAGGGGATACCTCTACATCCTCGGTCTCATCTGTCTCACTATCAACAATATCTACCACTGTAGGTCGGCGTATGGCGCCAGGTCTCTGATAATATCTCATAGGGTATACATATCAAGGTACTGTCCAGGGAACCCGATGTACTAGACCAAACTATCTCATCACCCTATCATAGTAGTATGGCATCACGACATGATTTGTAGGACCTTCTAGCAGCTTGCGCTGTTGAGAGTGTCTCAACTGATGTCGGGTATCTGACCACTCTATCATCTGACAATAAGGTCTCCATATCACATCTATACCTAGTATATGGTCAAGGAATACTCTCCAAAAGAGGATATCTCCATACTGCCAGACATCTGCTAGCGAATATGCAAAGGCTCTCGGTGTGCTGACATCTATCATCAGAGGAACACCCTGTGGTCGTGTACATGCGAAATGCTCAAACATCCAAACTTGTAATAGGGTGCATACTATAAGACTCTTCTGCTGGTATCTCACTAACTAACTCAACTCATGATAAAGATGAGCCAACATGCTGCGAACCCATGAGATGGTGACCCTGTCACTCTCAATCCTGCGTACGAGATGGGTGAATGGTGCTAAAAATACTGTACCCTTTGTGTTGGGCACTACAACCAAAGTAAGTATACATAGCACCACCCTCTGTACCAAAGGTGTCAGACCTGCTAGTATGGTTGATAGAGAGATATGATCTAATTGGGTCCTCATCTATGGTACTCATCCCAAACAATACTCCATATCTACAAAAATCTTGGGTGGACCCCATAGTACTCTCGGTCTGACAGGCTCACCTCAGACCAAAAGCCGTAGGATCCTATACACATCCTCCAGCGTGATCATGATCTCTCCTGATGGAAGATGGAAGGAAAAATTGTCCTCATCCCATCTCTCTATCAAGGCTGATATCATGGATCGGTGGAACCTCATCTGCGGTAAAACTGCTACCCAGATAATCCCACATCTCTCAATAATTGTATCTCATCCTGCTGTAACTCAGACACGCTCTCTTTGACAGACAATAGTAACCTTTCGAAGGGATGCTCTTACAAACAAACAAGGTCCTATAAGCACAAATAGGAATCTTATCAGTGCTCTATCATCAAATGACTACTGTACCCACTTGACCTAGTCAAGGTTGACCTTTATGGGTTAAGGTCGACCTTTTTGGTTCAGGGTCAACCTTTGTGGGTCAGGGTCAACATTCACCTCAGAAATGCCTGAACCTTCCTAGTCAAGGTCGACCGTAAAGGGTTAAGGTCGAAATAACTGGGTTAGGGTCAAAATTTCTAGGTCAGGGTCAACCTTTCCTATAAAACATGAATTTTTCAATCACAAACATCAAAACAGGACACTTACCTCAGGCAGTGGCTGTCCGCTGGCCAGGCGCTCTCTCAGGACCTCCATACGGCTCGCTTGAAATTCCTCTCTCTTGGGCATCTTGTCTTCTTCTCCAAATGCTGAAAATAGTAAGAATGAGGAGGTAAGTCTTTCTTTCTCTTATTTATAGTGACAAAATTAGGGTTTTATTTGAAATTACTTAGGTTAAATTTGAATTTCCCTTTCAATTGCACTTAGATAGGCATTCACTCATCTCATCATAACTTGAGTTTGTTAGCTCCATTTTTAGTGTCATTAGAGGTGTTGGAATCATGATTTAGATACCTAACCTCTTAAGTCAGTTTAGGAAGGTTTAGGACCCTTCTAACTAGTTTAGGAAAATAATTCTCAATAAAATGCATATTCAGTGTATAGAACTCACCTTATCACCCTGTTTCACCTTTCAAGAATTAGTAAGCTGAATCAGGGGAGGAGCATAAGGGGCTCTATGCACTTCTCAAAACCATCATAGTAAGAATTAGGTGTTCTATGGATTTTCACTAAACTTGTATATTGCAGGTTTCAGGTACTAATGGTTTCTTGCAGGATCTCCGCATTAAGGACTTAGCTATATCCTTTTTATACTTTATGATGTTTTCTTACTTTAGCTTGCATACTCACATAGTGTCATATCTAAGATAAAGTGGGGGCTAAATGTATCATCTTAAAATGGAAGCACTTCCATTTTGGTAGGTTTATCACCTTCATTTAGTATGCTTGCATATTAGATTTGCATTTAGGAATGCATCTGCACTTGATTCTGCATGTTTAGGTGAAATTAGGGTAGGATCTTATGGATTCTCCTAGATTTCCCTCTCCATGAATCTTTCCTCTAGGTAGGACCTATGTATTGGTCCTCCTAGGCCTCATCATTCTCTTCCTAGGCCTCTAGGCCTTCATCCCAACATTCTGGAAGATTCCCCCACCTTCCTAGGTCCTCGGCTGACCTAGGAGTCTCACAGACACTTTCTGGTGACCTGCCTAAAAATTTAGGTCAGGGTCGAGATCAACCTTGACCTAGGTCAAGGTTGGGGTTGACCTTGACCTAGGTTAGGGTCAAACTTGACCTTGACCTAGGTCAAGGGTGAGGTTGACATAGACCTCTATCGGGTGTTGGTCCCCACTTTCAAATCCAGAGCTTATCGGGGTTCTAAACTTAAATTAGGTCCCCGAGTTCGGATGCAAAAGTGTTTTCTCCAATATTTGATTTAATTCACCCCCTCCTTGGTTGGTGATTTCAATTGAAGAATGATTCAAGGAGAAATTTGAATTTAGGTCCCTTGCATTGCCCTAGGAGACCTATAGTGAGATCTCTATATAAGCACTCTCTTTTGCCTTCATTTGATCATGAAACAAAATCGAGAGATGACATGATGCAATGATGATGCAAATAAGAAAGAGGATGATATAGAAGGATAAGCTTAAAGGACATACTAAATCCATTCTCAAGCATTCTTGGTGGTCAAGCTATTGTGGATCTTCATTGAAACAAGAAGGTGATCTTCTCTTTAGATCTACCATTCTCAACACTCAAGCATTCAAAAAGGACATTATCATGGGGTAGCAATTATAGATTGTGACTTGGTAGAAGCCTTGGGGGCTTGGTATGCTTTCTTTATCATATTCAAATATATGCATTGCTTTCTCATTTCTATGTATGTTAGGATTGTTAATCTAGAGGATTAGATCTTGATATTACATATTTAAAGACTCTTTCCAAAGAGAAAAATACACACATACATACATTTTATATTTGGCTATTCGTGGAGGTGGAGATCACCAAAATGGGGGTTTGACTAAGGCAAAAACCTATATAGCCACCCCAAAAACCCTCTTTTTAGATATTTTAGGTGTTGTTTTCGAGAGTTAGAGGTACAGAACAGTGGATCTAAGATCATATTTGGATACCCTTTTTGGCTTTCTTTCGGGCTCCATGAACAGATTTGTTGTCAATGTTGTGCAGGTCAGGGTCAACATTATTGGACCAGGGGTGACATTTGTGGGTCAAGGTTGACCTTTTTCATAAGATGGTGTCAGATCGAAAAAATATTTCTGGGTTTTGTTCATCTCTGCATTCCAATTCTGGACCATACTTCAAATTTTCCAGAAATAGAGTATAGAGCCCAGAAAACAACATTCTTCTGATCTGCTATGATATGAGGTAGGTATTTTACTCCCTATTTCTTTACAAGTATTCTCAATTATTTATCATAATAATTAAATGTAAAATACTGAAATTGGGCTTAGGGTCTTGTTCCTTATGCAAATCCTATTTAGGAGACCCTAAACAAATCCAAATTTTTGATCTTTCACTGGGATATTCTAGTAATTCCTCCCCATTTCTCCTTGTAGTCTAGAATTGCATTGAAGTCTCCTATAATAATGCATAATTGGTCTAGTATATTTTCTAAAAACCACTCAATCTCTTTCCATATACCTTTCTTGTCTTTGTTCTGTGTTGTTCCATATACACTGATCAATGTGAATTTAAGGTTACTCCTGATACTATTCACACAACCACACATCCAATTTTTCTATTTCCTTAGAGTCGAGAATGAGATGAATCTAGGATTGCATATTACCCTAAGCATCTAGAGGCTCCTTCAATGGGAACACCTACCATTTCTTGTAAACCTAGCTTCTTTCTAAGAGCATTTAGATCCTCCAAGTTAAGTTTGATTTCTTGTAGTAATAAAATCTCAGTTTTAGTTACAAAGATGCAAAGTTTGAGTATTCGGTGCTTGTTAGGAGAATTCAAGCCCCTAACATTCCACGTAATGATCTTCATGGTTCTATGGGAAGGAAATTCCCCTTCCCTACATGAAACAAAGTAGTGATCTTAGTCTGGTCCTTAGCTGATCCATCTTTAGTTCATAGTTCTCAGATGAACTTCCTTCCCCTCTTCTTATTGCTCTTCACGAAGTTAAGGTATTTAACCATAATCAATTTGCATCATCCCTAGTGTAGGCTCCATTGGTTCTATCTCTTTTCCACTTATTTCAATAATTTATGCTTATAGCATTCCATCGGCCTTATCCTCTTCTTTCAACTCTGCAATTTTGGCAATGAGAAATTATTTCTCCATATCAATTTATTCTTTGTTTAACATACCTTCAGCGGTCCCTTCAAGGAGATTTTCTAGTACCTCATTACATAGATATTCAATACTTATATCAATGTCTTTGTATACATATTGTTTCTTTCCCCCATCCTCTACCTTTGTCCTTTCTTTGATTATCTTGGAATCATTAATTTCCTCTGAGTAATTATTAGATTTGACATTTATCTTGTTCTAATTTTCCAAGCTCATCTTCTGAACCATTTTATTTGCCTCCACCTCTACATCCCTAGATTCTTCCATGGTTAAATCCAAATCAGAGATATTTCCTACTATATTAGGGATTCTAGTATCCATATTTTCCACAATCTCCACTTCTTCGGTATCATTGTTGTTATTAATCATTCCAACCTTCTCAGTTTTGTCTATCAATGTTGCCTCTTTTTCCACCCCTTCCTGAGAGGATATGTTAATCTGCACCTGTTCAATATTCTATGGAATTTTCTTATTAGTCTTAACATTCTCCATCTCAGAGGAACCTTGAGTAATACCTTCCCTTATTTTCCTTTTTTGGTCAATTTGTAATAGGAATCCACCCTTATGTGGATTAAATTCAATTCTATAGCTTTAATTTGACACCATACTTGGGCTTTCTTGAAAAATGGGTCTGATGCCATAATGGTGTTTGCCTGCAGTTCTACAAATCACCTTACCAGTGATAGGACCATTATAAAATTTAGATCTAATAACATATGCATCACAGTCATTGATTAATTATTGGTTGTAGATTTTTTAGGTTAGTATCTATATCTACTAAGAATTTCACATCAGATAAATAATTATCATCAACAATCTCTTTGTTGGAAGAAAAAACTTCGATGGAGTGGGAGTAGGAGGGAGGAGGGGAAAGAGCAGGAGACATTTTTTTGAATTTGAACATGAGAGGGAAGGTGGGATTTGAAGGTTCTGCAGCAGGATTTATGACAGATGAAGCAGATTCTTCTGTAAGATCATCACCAGATGTTGAGGAAAAAGCTGGTGGGTCAAACTTGGATTCATCTAGCAAGGATGACAATCCTATCATGGGGCTAGAGGTGGAAAAACGTAAAATTTCTAATGTCGGGGATGAGTCAACAAAATAGATTGAAGGTAAGTCACATGGATTTTCCTCGAATCTAGGTAAAGGGAATTGGTCGGGTCTTTTTGGAATTGAACCCTCCGACAAGTCCTTATTCCCACAGGTGAATATTTTGTCTGACCCACTTAAGGGAGATATTGGCATTATTATTCCCGACCTGATTTTTGATCATACTGTGCCAATCATGGCTTCTTCCTTGGTTGGAAAGTTTATGGGTTCACGACTGAATATAGATTTAGTCAAATCCTTTGCAGATAAGAAATGGAGGCTTAAAGGCCAAGTTGACATCTCTGCAATGCCAAAAGTCTTTTTCTTGTTTGATTTCTCTAATGGGGAAGATCTATCAAATTTTTTGTGTGGTGGTCCTTGGATGATAGGTAAGTCCTCCTTATCTCTTCAAAAATGGACGACAAGCCTCGACTATAATGACATTCTTTTCACAGCTGCTCCAGTTTGGGTTCATCTTCCTGGGATGCCCTTGGAATATTGGCATGAGGATATACTGATAGCCATTGCTGGTGCCTTTGGGGAGCTTCTCCTCATTGACCTAATGACAATAGGAAGGACTAGACAAGTTTATGCTAGGATTTGTGTGAACATACAACAAAGTGCGGATCGTACACAAGTTATAACTATGAAATCAAAGTTGGGGTCTTAGAAGCAAGAGGTCGAATATGAATCTATGTCTTTTGCTTGCTTCACATGCAAGAAATCTAGTCACTGGGCAAAACAATGCCCCCAAAAAACTCAAAAGGAAAAAAAGAAGGTTCAGGAACAAAACAAAGGTCAAAGAATGGAGTGGAAGAAAAAAATAGAGGAAACTACTATCCCTTCTATAATCTCTGAAGAAAATAGGGATCAGAAGGCTATAGGTAACTCAGAAGAGAATAATGAGATTCATCAAAAGGAGAAAAAAAGGGGAAACCCAAACAAGTATAGAACAAGAATGAAAAAAGCAAGAACCAAAAGGAAGGATAAATGAGCTCACTAGTTTGAAAATCACAACAAAAGAAAGAGTGGAATCTCTCATAGGAGAAGAAACATTGAAGAACCAAAGGGTGGAAGATAGTATGGTTCCTCCCAAAGGAGAAGAAAAAGTAAGGGAATCTGGGGAAGAAGACTCCCTGATAGGGATAGAAAATGTTTTAACCTAGAGTTTAGAGGAAAGCTTGGAAGCAGAGAATGATCTAATAAGTGGTAATAATAGGGATTCTCCTTTCAACCCAAAATAGATTAAACCCTTGGAAAAATTGGACAACAAGAAAGCTATAGATTTAGAGGATAAGGAAAACTCTTGGACAAAGGTGGGAGATTCAAAGAAAGGATTAGGAAAGAAAGGCTTTAGATCCCCCTAAGGAGACCATTCTAATAATGATGTGAATAAAAACTCAAGGAAGAAACCTGAGAGTGCTTTAATGGGGAACCTCAACTTGAAGTTGGAAAAAAAGAACGGGGCTCAAAAACCAGGAGTTCTGACAAGAGGTTAGAAGAAAGATTATATTGGTACTCCAAGACAAGATAAAGGAAGGAAATATGAGAAATCCCAGAGGGAAGAGGAAGCAAAAAAAAACATAGTGGATGGTAAACAACTCACCATCCATCAGGTTTGTTCTCCAATCCTTAAATCAAGATCATTTCTTGGAACATTCGAGGACTCAATGGTCCTCATAAGCAAGATGTAGCTAGGAATTTAGTGAGAGACTCTAAACTGGACATTTTGATGATTCAAGAAACTAAGACGATAAAAGAAAAGACAGAGAAACTTAAATTGATTAAAAATTGGAGCAGTTATGGAAGTAGTTCTGAAGGGGATTTTGGGGGGTTGGCTATTTTTTGGAATCAAAATTGTTTCAACTTCCAGCTTCTAAAAGTAAAAAACTTTCTTGTAGTTAAAGTTTGGAGTCTTAAGGATAATTTTTCATGGATTCTAATTAATGTTTATGCTCCTAATACAAAATCAGGAAGATTGAAGCTTTGGAAGAAGTTGCATGATTTTAGGGAAACCTGCACTGAGAACAACTGCATGATCATGGGGGATTTCAATACCCCTTTGAAGCAAGAAGATAAATCGGGAGGGAACATGACCCAAGTGGAAAGCATGGTTGATTTAATGGATTTTATAATAAATGAAGGTGTGCTAGATGTTGAGTTGGAAGGAATAAATTATACTTGGTCTAATTGTAGAGTTGGAGCCGATCTTATCCAAGTTAAGATTGATAGGGTGCTCATCACCCCGGATTGGTATACTAAGTTTTCATGTGCTCTCACTTCTCTCTCCAGAATTGGCTTAGACCATTTTCCTATTTCTTTCTCTGTTAGTCCTTTCTTTGGCAAAAGAAATGCGCCTTTCAAATTTGAGAAGATGTGGCTTGACCATCCTAATTTGGAGAGTAAAACTAGGGAGTAGTGGAACATAAAGGTGGAAGGTTCTTCTATGTTCAAAGTGGTTAAGAAATTGGATAATATTAAATCTAAAGTTAAACATTGGAACAAGAATGTTTATGGGGATATTTTTCAGTCCAAAAATAAAATCCAAATTGATCGGAAAGAAATTCAGGAGGAAATTCAGAGAAATAGTCTGACTAAAAGTTTGAAAACCCAAGAGAATCAAGCTCTTGTGGACTTCCACAACATTATAGCTAAGGAGGAGATTTTCTGGAGGTAGAGATCCAGATCTCTTTGGCTAAAATTGGGAGATAAGAACACAAGATTTTTTCATCTTACTACTCTCAAACACAAGGCTATAAATACGATTCATTCCCTATCTTCCACTAGAGGTATCAATTCTAAAGAAGAGGAAATAAGGGAAGAAATGTTGGGGTACTTTGCAACTCTGTTATCCAAGGACCAAAACCTTAACTTGGAAGATCAAGGAAAATTACTTGATTCGATTCCTAGAAAAGTGGATCATCTATCTAATGCTTTCCTTAAATCCATTCCTTCGAATCTCAAAATTAAGAAGGTTGTTTTGTCCTTTGAAGGAGAAAAATCCCCAGGTTCGGATGGGTTCCAGCTATTCTTCTTCCAACATTTTTGGAGCATTATAGGAAAAGATGTTTGTTTTGCTGTTAAGGATTTCTTTGGTACTAAAACTATCCTTAAGGAAATAAACTCCACTTTTATAGCCCTCGTACCTAAGAAACTCAGAGCTAATACTATTGACAAATTTAGACCTATAAGCCTCTGTAATTCTTTGTACAAAATCATTTCAAAGGTTCTTACTTCTAGAATTCTGAGCTTCTTTCCTAATCTGATCTCTCCCCAACAAAATGGTTTTTTTCCGGGAAGACAGATTCTAGATTCCATAATAGTTGTTCATGAGAACATTCATTCCCTTCAAGCTTCCAAAAAACAAGGGTTTCTGATGAAACTAGATCTATTGAAAGCCTATGATAGAGTGGACTGGTCTTTTCTCTCAAATATTGTAAGGTCTTTTGGCTTTGATAAGGATGTGGTCAGACTCATAATGCAATTGGTTTCCACTGTGTCCTCTTTTGTTCTTGTTAATGGAGGATCATATAAAAAATTTCACCCCTCCAGAGGTTTGAGGCAAGGAGACCCTATATCCCTCATCCTTTTTGCTATTATGGTGGAAAAACTTAGGAGATACATCAATATCTTGGTGCTAACTAGTCATATTTTTGGCCTCCAGCCTTCCTCTACAATACAAAAGTGTTCGCATGAACAATTTGTTGATGACACCATCATGATGGGGGAAGCCTCTGTGAAAGAAGCAAGGAATATGAAAAAGGCTTTGAATACCTATATTAATGCTTCTAGGCAATCCATAATTGGGAGAAAAGTTCTTTATTTTTTAGTAATACTCCAATAGAAAGACAAAGGAAAATTTTTGCAATTCTTGGATGTAAGATAGGCATGTTCTCTGCCTCTTACTTGGGTCTTCCCTTATGTTTGAAACCTGATGATTCTTTTTGGAATGGAATCCTAGACAAATTTCACTATAAACTGGCTAGCTGGAAAGGAGCTACTTTGAGCCAAGCTGGTAAAGTTCAACTTCTGAAATCCACCCTTCAAAACCTTCTAGTCTATGGTCTTAGTCTCTTCATAATTCCTTAGAAGTATGCTGATTTGATTGAAAAAATCCAGAAAAGATTTCTTTGGTCTAGTGTTGAAGACAAGAAAAGGTTTAGCCTTGTGGCCTGGGATGTGGTTTTCAAACCAAGGAAATTTGGAGGGCTTGGAATAAGAAGCATTATAAATACTAATAAGGCTCTGCTATCCAAACAATGTTGGAGAATATTTGAAGAGGAAAAGGAATGGAACTCTATTCTTAAGAGTAAATATCATCTTTAATCTTTAGAGGAAACCTTAAGGAATCCTCTGGACAACCAAGAGTCCTTCATCTGGAACAGTATTTGTAAAGACAGGAACCTGGTTAGGAAAGGGGTTAGATGGAAACTGGGAAATGGCAGGAAAATTAATTTTTGGAATGAAAAATGGCTGAAGGAAATAGCCCTAAATGAGAATCAGGAATGGATGCTTACTATTCTAGATTGCAAAGAGATAATTGGGGAAATGGTTTCAGATTATTGGATCAATGAGGACTGGAGATATTTAGGCTCTTTTGATGATAATCTCAAAATTGTGAATAAGCAGCTTAATCAATGGTTCTTAAGAGATAATGAACAAGACACTTTGATTTGGGGCCCTGAGGCAAATGGTAAATTCTCTATTTCTTCTACTTCTTCCCTTATCCATATCCAAGAAGATCATCCCATCAACTCTCAGGTATGGAAAAATAAGCTTATTCCTAAAATTAACATGTTTTTCTGGTTGCTTGTTCGGAACAAAATTCTCACAGTGGAAAATCTTTGCAAAAGGGGATTTAACATGCCCAATATATGTATCTTATGTTGTTTTGAATCTAAATCTAGTAATCACTTGATGATCCACTGTTATTATACTAGTAAGGTGTGGGATTCTGTCTTCAAATAGATCAACTTGGAATGGGTGAAACCTTAAAAAATTCAGGATCTTGCTAAATAATGGTTTTGCCCCTTTATTGGAAAAGATACTAAAGCTCTCTTGAATTTGTTTCTTCCCCACTTCAACTAGAGAATCTGGAAGGAGAGAAACAATAGAGTTTTCAAAGAAAAATTCACTCCTTATGATAATGTTGCAAACCAAATATGTAGAAGTTTAATGGAAAATTTCAGAGGTACTCTCCCTAGAGACTCTCCTCTAAAGAATACTTCTCAGGACTTCAAAGATATCCTCAGCTAGAAAAGTCAGGGGCAAAAAGATAAAGACTTATCATTGAGAGAAAACACCATATGGACAGCTCCACTTATTGGATGGGTTAAAGGAAACTTTGATGGTGTAGTGAAAGGGAATCCTGGAAGGGCTGGAGTGGATGGATTAATTAGAGACTGGGTTGGAAATCATCTGGGAGCTGTGGCTGCCCCCTTGGGAATTTAGACTAACCATGTAGCAGAAGCTAAGGGAGCTCTTTGAGTCATGATTATGGCTAAAGAGTTGGGATATTCAAAGCTATGGTTTGAGGGAGATTCCCTAAATATAATAAATTGTATTAAAGGAAAGAATGAGGCCTCATGGACAATTATCCATATTATAGATAAAATTAAATCTTCTTTGCAATTGTTTCAGGAAACTTATATTTCCCATGAATATCGTGAAGGAAACAATCCTGTGGATGGCTTTGCCAATGTGGGGGACCATAATGATGTCACTCAATTTACAAAAGGGGAAGTGGATCTTAATATTGAGATCTTAAGTCTTATCAAGTACGATAAGCTTAATCACAATGAAGACACAATTAATACAAAAATCAATGATGAACAAGACACTTAAGCTTAAGGGTAATGAAGAATGTTACCTCACACAGATTGTGGGTATTTTCTTGCATTTTGAAACAAAGAAACCATAAGATTCTCGTGTTTTCGCCTTCTTGAATCCAGAAAGTTCAGAAGATTTATGAGAAAATGAGAGGTGGTTTGAAAAGGGAGGAGCCGCTGGATTGCATGAAATGGAAACAAAAGAATTTTTTTTTGGAGAAAACTGAAGCGCGATGAGGTGACAAAATACATGGAAATATTGCATGGCTAGGACAAAGATGTTACTAAAAATTTGCGGCTAGCTAGAAAAATGGCAAGGTGAATTTGTGGGGTAAGTTCTTCTCGCTTACGCTGAACATTATCTATGAGATTACGGGGCTGTCCATAGAAGCTATGAAATTTTATAGGGACAACAAATGTATGGGGTCACAATATTTCAAGATTTTCCCCAAATCTAAAGATGAAGAAGCTCTCCTAAGCAAAGGGTCTGGAGATTATGTGGACATAATGAAGATTAAGAGTATTTGGGTTGATATTCTGAAGGTTATGATATAGTACTTTACTCTAGATGGGCGCTACTCAAAAATCTATAATCTTCACTTTGTTTTAGTTAATCATTTAAGACATAATAATAAAATCTCATTTCCTTTATATCTGCTTAGTTCTCTAAACAACAACATAATGGAGCATAGGAAAAAGGCCAGCAATTTGGTGCTGCATGAAGGGTTAATCCTTCTTATTGTTGACTACACTAGGAATAACATCCCAAAACCTATTCCTAAAAGGGTTAAAGGGAATGTTAAGAAAATCAAGTTGGAAAGAAAAAAGGTGGACTTGAATAAGAGGGATAGGAGTAAGATGAAGGAAAAACTGGACAGAGATGAGGATTCTGAAGACCAAACCCTAGCCCCTCAGGGTAATGAAGAAGAGAACATATAGGATGAGATTATGGAGGATGAACCAGTGAATGAGGAGGATGACCCTAGGAATAAGGAGGAGATTCCTATGAACAAGCTGTATGGTCCTATGAATGAGGAGGATGCCCATGTTAATGAGGAGGAGATTCCCATGAATGAGGAAGATAAAATATATAAGAGAAAGGAGGAGGTCGATAATAGGGTTTATGAAGAAGAAAATCAAGAGAAGGAGAAAGAAAAAGAAAAAATAAAGAAGAAAGATAATGAGGGTAAAGACAAGGAAGAGTTGAATGTGTAGCCTAATCTTCGGGTTGGTGATAGAAACAAGAAAAAATAGAGAAAGGATACTGGAAATCAAATAAATGTTGGGTTTGACATTGATGATAGAATCCCCAAGAGTATTGAGGATCATGACGCTAATATGGAGAAGTCGATCAGTAAGGACACAAATGAAATGAAGCAACACTTGAAGGAGATGGAAGAAGCCATGGATCCCTCTAAAGCTAAGCTGGAAAAGGATCTTTTGTTGAAGGTAAATAATAATAACTCGAATGAAGAGATAACGGCTATAATTACTACTCTGGTGGAGGAGAAACTGAAAGATATGAAAGAAAAAATTATCCACAATGGGCATATGATTAGTATAATTGAAATGAGGGGCTTAAAGTCTTTGTGCTTAATCTTAAGGATTTGTATGCCTATCTAGAGAGTAGCATGCTAGAGAATACAACTATCACTATGGAGGATAATGTTGGGAGCTCAGGCCTGGGAACCAGAACAAGAAGCGACATCAAAAGGAAACTTCCAAAAATGCCTAAGGAGCTGAAAGCCCTTAAAGAATCCATTGATATGATGGAAGATATGAAAAAAGAGGCTGAGAAAGCCTTTGAAAGTATTAAGTAATTTCTCTTTTTGTTTTGTGATGGTAGTTTTCCTGGTAGATGTGTTGGAAACTATTTTTTGGCTGATTTTTGTAACTCTTTTTGGTTTTTTCTGGGGTTGGTTGGGGTCCTGCTTCTTGTTGTATAGCAGGATTTCGATGTTTGTAAGGGCTATTGTTGTTTATCTTTTGATCTAAGCTATAAATGGTTTTGGGTACCATTCAAACCTGTATTTACCTTTATCAAAAATAATTTCACATCAGAGGAATACAGGTAGCTCTCATCCATCCCAATGAAACCTCCCATCCTATCTCCTAATCTCATTAATATCTAGCTATTAATTAGTCTAACCTATTTTGATATTTTCTTGAGTGTATATTGACTAGGATCAAATTTAGGTTGTCAATATATAAATTTAAAGATGCAACCTTGATAGATCTCCAAATAATAGTTCAACTTTGAGGGTTTCACTTTTGCAATCGATAAACAATTTTTTTTTGGAAGGATGGAGATACTTACCTAGTTTCCATATGCCAGCTACCACTAGCAAGCAATATTTTTTATAGGATGCCCATTATGACACCATTTCATGAAAAGACCATTATTTTTAAATGCTCTCTCAAACCCTTTGTATATCTATCGTTAATGACAACTAGTTTTTCTTTTTCACAATCTAAAGTGATGACATGTAACTGATTAAATGTTTGATAATGTTAAGTTGAAGATAATGCAAGACATTAAATCAATTAATGGTTTGTATTTTCATTGATGTCAACTTGATATCATCTGTACGGTCATGTATATAATTCCAAATACTTTAGAGAATCAATCGAACAAAGATTATGCTTTCAACAATGCATAAAATTAAAGTATTCACTAAGTGACAGATAACATCAACAGAGTGCACACCATTGGTAAAGGCAAAGAACCGAAGTCACAGTGATACCCAATGAGTAGAAGATAGTATTTCCTAATGAAGAAAAATCACAAGATGCCCGACGAGCTGAGAACAGAGTTGCCCGATGAGTAAAATCCAATGATGCCCAACGGACGGAGATCTTGAAGCTGACTAGAGTCACACCGACGGAACTAGTAGTTTTCATCGATGACTAACTACAGAGTTGACCAATAGAATAGAGAGTTCAAAAAATGACAAAATATCTAGCTGGCTAGAGCTAAAAATAGACTTAATTGGTTGTTTTCATTGTTTTATTCGACCAGAGTCAAGTGATTGATTTAAAGAAGAATTGTACAGTTGGCAAGAAGATAACTACGAGATAAATCAGGAGTTAAGCTTTAAATTAGATTGGCTGGATTGTTTTTCACACCAACAATCAAGAATCAAGAAATGGTGAATATCATTTCTATATAAGAGACAAGTTTAAATTAATTTCTGCATCATCACGAAAAGGGGGAGTGAATAGAAAGAGGATGCTGAAGAGAAACTGATAAAGGATAACTTCATATAGTCCTAATCAATCAAGCTGAAGGAGAGCTAAAGAATTCTGTAGACACTAGAAAATAGTGAAGCACAACATCACAGAGTAGAAAGTGTGGAGCACAAAGATTTAAATTAATACATTGATCAGAGAGGTAATGTACTTAAATATATCTAAAAATCTGCAATTCAAGTTACATTAGAAACAAGTCATTGTGTTTCAGTTTAACCATTGAAGCATCAAGTCTCTTAATGGAGTAGGACTTAACAGTCTTCTATATATTGAGGTACATCCCAAGGAGTGCCAAAAAGTTTGATTCATGAAAGTAGCATTAGATTTTCCTAAAGCCGATTGATAGTCTAAGAAGGAGGCTGATTCAAGGATGGTAGAAAATAGATGCTCGATACTAAGTGACAACCTCTATGTATAAAATCCTCTAACAAGGTCACACCTAATAGTGTGTTTGTAACCTTTAACAGGGTTGGCTCCTAACAAGGCTCACTTTAGAAGAGTGAAAATTTGGGGTGCCGGTCTCAGTGGTTTTTCCCTTAACAGGGTTTCCACGTTAAAATCCTTGTGTTATGTGTGTATGGTTTATTACTTTACTATTTTACATTTCACATATGCATTTTTGGATTTATCCGTATACTCTACATATTTACTGAGTGTCGGTAAATAATTTTTACTGCTTATCGGTAATCAAGGAGAATAAGGTCAGAAAAGGAAAGCTGACAGACAGTTAATTATTATAAGTATTTCATGGCATGCATCTTGTAAGGGACATAATAATCTAAGGTTTATTTGATTGGTGTTTAGAATAAGGAAAATTTTTGAAGCCACTGATTCACCCCCCCTCTTAGTTATTACTAAAAATTGGTATCAGACCTTGTGTGCTTAGAAGGAAGGTTTCAAGACCTAAGTCAGGATCACAAGATGAACAGACGAGATGTGCCCAAGTTGAACAAAGACAACTTTTCTTCATGGCAGAGCAGGATATGACTCCACTTATTGTTAGAGTTAAAAGGGTATTTTTCACTTATTAATTAAATCATTATTGATTTAATTATTAAGTCACCTTTCACTTATTAATTAAATCATTATTTGATTTAATTATTAAGTCCCTTTTATCTCTATTTCACTTAAGCTAAACTTTAGGCATGCAATAATTGATTCTTTTATTAATTATTCATGCAACCTTGGTTTCTTCACCCAACATTGGTTTCTTCACCCAACCTTGGTTTCTTCACCCAACATTGGTTTCTTCACCCAACCTTGGTTTATTCACCCAACATTGGTTTCTTCACCCAACCTTGGTTTCTTCACCCATCTCAGGGTTTTGATCTCCTTTATAAGGATTGATCACTTTGTAATTATTTAATCTTTTTGTGTAATTCCATTCTATTTTTATTGAATCAATTGAGGATGTTTCCTCTTTCACAAATCTGTTCCTTTTGGCCTCCATAGCTTTTGCTTCTCTCTTTCTGTGATAGGTGTTTGCATGCAGGTGATTCTTGGGAGCTGTAGGGTTGATAGTTTTTCATCAACTCCAACA
>MU225193.1:1871599-1884499 GCA_018584345.1 Thuja plicata | reverse complement strand
ATTCTCGACGCTTCTCAAGTCATAGACGCTGCCCAGCCAATACTGAGCATCAAGAACAGCGTTTCGGAAGGAGTAGAGAGAAACAATAGAAGCTTCAAGCATCGGAGGGTTTGCATTCATTTGTCTTTCTTTTGTTGTTTGTACATTTTATTGCTCACGTTTCGATTATCTGTTTAGTAGTTATTGCGTAATAGATTTGCATACACTTGTGAACCTTGGCTACTAACCCCCGCCCTTGGAAAGCTGTGGGAAACCAGAGAGAGAGGCGTACACAAAGATTATGTAGATTATGTGGATGAGATATTATAAGATCCATGTCTATCACAATAATGACATCAAGTGAAATATTGGTAAGATGAACCTATTCACTATCAATGGATCCAACAAGACATCAATAAGAGTATGAGTACAAAAAGTAGATACCTATTTCTAGCTTAATCTAATGCCTAAAGATGAAGAAATCAATTTTGCAAATCTGCACTTGAAGGGAATTGCTCACAAATGGTGGCATCATGAGATGGTCACCCTCAAACATGAATAAGTTACTTCATATGTTGATTTCATAGAGAGACTCATTGATCAATTTGATGGGAAGGATCTAGAACTCAACTTCAAGGGGTTGACACAACTAAAGAAAACTAGACCGATGAACAATTACATCCCAAAATTTTACAAATTTTATGTGTTGGTTACTAACATTTCTAGGAGGAGGTTTGTAGTATTGTTCATGAATATATTTATGGAACCCCTCAAGGGTTGGGTTAAAGGTTTAAACCCAAACACACTTACAATGGTGATCAAGATGGCACATGACATTTCAACCTAATCTTCTTCTTCCAAGAGTTACACACATGCCAAATAACCCCTCTCACCAAAGGAGAAAGGAAAAAAACCCTACCCAAAGAAGATATCATTGGATTAGGCCATTAGGTATAAGTTTAGGAGGATAAAAATTTTCTACACTTGCAAGGATCCATGAGAACTAGGGCACCGATTCTTAAGAAAGGGAAAGATCTACTACATTGAGGTTGTGTTTGACAATGAGGAATTTGAGCTGTTGGGAAAATATGAGGATAAAGAAGACATAAATCATGTGGAGAAAATTTCCAAATTGGTACAAAGGGGAGGCACCATTGTGGAAATGTCCTGCACTCCAAGGTGCAATGTGTTTTGGGTTCATGGTACACTCCAGGGACAATGAGTCATAGTCATGTTGGACAACAAGGCCACTCTCAACTTCATCAACTCATCACTCGTCACCAGGAGGGTTTTGTGTATGGAGGAACATGAAGGGTTCAAATTCAAGGTGACAGGAGGAAATATACTATCTTGTACTCATCAGGTTCTGCAACTCAGCATCACCATGGGGAACTACATAGGGACATATGATTTCTTTGTAGTATATTTGGATGACATAGATGTAATCTTGGGCATTCAATGAATGTAAATCCTTGTCAGTATACATAGAGTTTCAAGAGGATGGGTTTATCATTCAAAGTGGATATAAAGAAGGTGGTGCTGAGAGGAATGTCGAATGATAGTCCGAGGGATATTTCAGCGAAGCATATGGAAGCAATTTTCAGACATGATGAAGTTGTTTGGGAAACACCATGTTTGGTTTCAACTGAACCTCTGAGTGGACAAAAATCATACTACCCTGATGATGAGCTTCACTCAGTGTTGGGAAGAAATAGTTTGGTCTTTATAGACATTCTTCTAGGTATACCCCCACATAGAGATTTTGAGCATACGATCAAGTTGGAGGAGGGAGCCAAGCCTATTATCACCACACCCTATTTTCATCCCAAGAAGTTAAAAGAAGAGATAGATAAGATGATCCAGGAATTCCTTGACAAAGGATGGATCAGACCTAGCTCCAATCCCTTTGCATCCTTGGTAGTATTGGTGAAGAAAAGGGATGAGACCCTCAAGATGTATGTAGACTAATGATCATTGAATAAGAAGACCATCAAGAATAGATACTGCATTCCTAGGATTGATGAGCTGTTAGATGAACTAAACAAAGTGGTCTACTTCTCCAAGATTGATCTACATTCTAGGTATCACCAGATCTGCATGAGGGAACAAGATACATATAAGACAACCTTTCTTTGCCACTATGGAAAATATGGGTTCTTGGTCATGCCATTTGGATTGACTAATGCTTCAAGGACTTCCTATTCTAGCATTAACCACAGCTTCAACAAGTAGTTGCATAATTTTTTATTTGTGATCTTTGATGACATACTTATTTATAGTAAGACATGGGATGAGCATCTAAGGCATTTGGGTGAAGTATTAGTAAGCATGGAGTCACAATAATGTTTTTCAAAGAGGTCCAAGTGTGAGTTTGGGATGACCTAAATTTTATACAAGGGAAATATCATCAACACTCAAGGGATTTAGGTACATCAGGAGAAGATTCATGCAATTCTTTATTGGCCCATACCCATGACACTTACAGAGCTGCATGGGTTATTAAAACTATGTAGTTACTACAAAATATTTGTGAATGGATTTTAATAGCTAGGAGAACTAGTCACAGACCTAAAGAAGAGGGGGGATTTTCATTTGAATGAGCAGGCACAAAAATCCTTTGAAAAATTGAAAGAAGTCATGAGTATGTATCTAGTACTAGAACTACCATACTTCACTCGATCCTTCATCCTGGAGTGCGATGCATTGAGATCAGGCATTAGAGTGGTGTTAATGCAAGAAATATTGGAAAGTTGACTATAATGAAGTATATGAATCTATTTAGTGTTTTAATTATGTCAACAAAGTCATATGAATTTTTGGAGTTAGCACACATTACCAGAAGATCAGAAATTGGCTAAATACAGAAAACATGACAGAGCAAGGAACAAACTGTTATAGTTTTTATTAGCGTGTGTTCATTTGTTATCCAAATGATATGTTCCTTTGAAGATAAGCTTATGATTATGTTTACATGATAATTCTAAGAGAGCATGATCAGATCTACCAGTATGAAGAAGATACAACTAGTTGAAGAGGTACAACCAGTGAATGCCAGAACATGACAGAGATCATGGAAAGAGCCAACAAAGATTGTTTTGGCGCAGAAGTTGCACTTATCATCAAGAATTACACCTTTAAATTAGTTATTTTTAGTGACCTAGGAATCTATGGTTAAAATCACATGACTTGATTCATCCGGGATAATTAGTTAGAGCTAATTTGGTGGAGCTGACTGTGTGAAAAGATGTGTCTGTTTGCTTTGAGTAAAGCAGTTATAATTAATGTTAAGCTGACTTAATGAAGGGTTTCATGGTTATTTAAGTGATCAAGATACATGGTAAAAGGTTTCCTAAAGTTGACATGTTCATGTCCTTTGAGGAAGTACTTATAGAAGGTCATTTGTGATGGGAAAAGTTGCGAAAGCCAGAGATAAGAAAGCAGAGCAGAGTGTTAAAGCAGCAAAGATATATCTGCCATATGTTGATGATATATATATTGAAGTAGAAGATTTTAGAGTGAAGACAATATTTTTGTAGAGATCAACAAGAGGTTAAAGCATCAGTGCACAAAAGGAACTAATCAGACAAGCAGTGTCACAACAGTAGTTCACCTTGCAGATACAGTGTGTATCAAAGATCTAGAAGGTTGTAGCCTTCACCATTTGGACAGTGAGTCCACCACCCCTAATAGGGTTATTGTAAAAGACTCCTAATAGGTTCTGACCATTAACAAGGTCACTGTACTTCATACATTGTAAAGACAACTCCTAATAGGGTTAAGGATCTTCTAACAAGGATCATAAGAAACTAGTACAGAATATTTGTGGGTACTAATTCCCACTGGGGCTTTCCTCTAATCAAGGTTTCCCCATAATCATGTCAAGTGTTATGTGTTCTTGTGTTAAGACTCATTGGATGTATCTTTGATTTATGTTTAAGTTTCTGAAATAGAATAATTAGTGAAATACTGATTCACCCCCCCTCTCAGTATTTCTAACAATTGGTATCAGAGCTCTGGTCCTTAGCAAAGAAGTTTAACCACTTGAGGAGATCATGGAGAAGGAAGAAATGAAACACCTAAAAAAGAATCTTGGAGTAGCCCTTAAATAACTTTACACATATGAAAAAGAAAATGAAGATCTAAAACTAAAAGTTGAAGGCATGCAAATACTTATCAAGAAACTGAAAAAAGAATTAAGGAATTGTTCTTCAAATGATTTGGGGGAAGTAGTCAAAAAGTTGAATGAAGAAAATTCATCTCTGAAGGATCAGATTGAAGAATTAGATGAAAAGCTAGTAACAATCAAGATGCCTATGATGATCAAGTCAAAGTGAACAAGCAGTTAGATGAAGAACTGAAACAAGCAAACATGGAAATCTTGGAGCTAAGAAACATCAAAGAAAAGATAGAATCTGAATTGATTGCAGCAAAGAATCATATTGACAAATTACACACAAGCAAGGATCTGATAGAGTCACATTTGTATGCCCAAAAGGTTAAAGGAGTTACCAGTGGTATATGATACAATAAAGCACAAAATTAGATTGATGACATACAAGCAAGAATGAAAGAACCAAAGGATATCACAGATACTAAGGAGATTGGAAATCAGACTGAAGACAATATTGAACCACCTAAGGATGAATGTAAGCTAGTTGACAGAACTTGTTATGCCTGTAACAAGCATGGATATATTGCAAGGAATTGTAAAGAGGTAAGACCCTTCAATGGTTACTATTATTCATGTAATAAATTTGGTCATAGAGCTATGAATTGTAACACAAGTCAGAAGAACAAGAATCAGAATAATCAAAGAAATCAGAATCAACAAAGACAAAGAAGTTATCCTCAGTAAAATGTTAGAAGCCCTCAGAACATTACATGTCAGATATGTAATTACAATGGACACACAACCAAGTAATGTAACATGATGAATAACTACATCAGACCTCCTATCATTTGTCATTCATGTGGAAAGGCTGGACACATCTGAAGGTCTTGCAGATCAAGAACAAAAGGACAAGAGAATCATAAGAAGTCTTTGTTTGAAGAATCAGGAGAAGTTAAGTTTGTGGAAGCTAAAGCTAAATCAAATAAAATATGGGTTGAAGTAAAGAAGGACAATGAAGATAACAAGGTAGTAGATGCATCCTCAGTGGACGCACCTTCTACTTCTGAATAGTTGACCCTCATGGTCTTAGGGGGAGCTATTGTAGCTTTGAACCCCTACATGGCTAGTATACTCACCATCTGAGTATACGCTTTGGATTACAATTGTTTGGTGACATTATGGTGCTATATGGAAGAGCACATGATCTAAATATTTATCAAGAACAAGAACGGAAGTTACAGTTACTTTCTGTGTCTATGCGGCAAGTATTAATGGCAGAAATCTACTTTACAATAACCAAGTCCTCACTTGCGGTCATAATAAATGATTGGAGATCATAGAAGCCCTAGCAGTTGTTTTATTAATGCATTATAGTTGTTCTCATCAACGAAGAAAGGAGATTGATAATCATTATTTGTTAAGCAAAGTAATTTGAGTTTGAAACGAAGCCCAAGCACGGACACGTTGTTTCAGAAATTAGTTGAAAAATTACTTAACAATCAAGTAAGCGGCTGGATAATCAAAGGAGCACTTGTAGTCAAGTAGAAAAGCATCACAATTACATTCTTCAGCAGAGATTAATATCAAGAAAATCTTTGAAACATCTCGAAAGTGATTTATCAGTACGCTTCAGCGCATGAATTTCATGAAGCAGAATGGGTCAAAATCTTGTTGAGCAGTGTTCTATGTGAGAGTATCAGTATAGCCATTGGAGATTTTGTTTTGGAGCCGACCTGATGTTATCCTTGGAAGAGCATACTTATTGTTGATAATCTAAGTATGAATACAACAAAAGAGCATTCACATAAGAGCAAAATTTTTTGAAGATACAAATTTGAAATGTCATGCGAAGAAGCAGATAAAACTATTATGATAGGTCCACAGGATTATGCGCCCATATCCAAGGACATGGAGGATACATTCATGGTTGATAATATTGAAGTATCAATGGTAGAAATGGATATTGATCTAGACAATTTTGAAGAAACATTTATGAGTACTCAAGAAGCTGAGAGTCTTTATATCAGCAAGAAGATATATTGATTTAAGATATCACAGAAAAGAAAGCAGAAAAAGAGAAGACTGAAGTAATGGACAATTCATCATCATTGTTGTAAAGCTTGACACCCATAACAGACTTAGAATCATGGGGAGTAAATAAGTAAGTGGGAGTATATAATCTGAAGAAGTCATGAAAAATAGATTAGATATTGCAGAAGAGAAGTATATGAAGAAGAGGCTCAGTGAATTGGTTAGCAACTTTACACTTGATCTTAGTTCACTCAAAGTTGGTCAAGCAACCTTGAAAGAGTTTGCAGCAAAAGGTAGAAAGATTATTGCTGACTGTATGAATCAGGAAAGTTAAGTGCCCATCATTACAAAGAAGATCCAGGAGGTAGAGGCTATGATAGAGAAGATAAGGAAATCTGTGGAAGATCCATCCACCGATATCAATATGTGTATATCAGGGGCAGATTGATAATATTGAGAAGGCAGAGAAGATAATATCAAAGAGTGAGTAAAGTAATGTATAGAATATGGAGTCTATAATATGATCAAGGTCCTAGCATAGACTTGGAGAAGTTGGAGAAGCTACAATATGCATTATGCACCCATCTACACATTGTTAATTCACTGATTGCATTTTGGGAGAAAGAGATCCAGAAGTTGCAGATTGCATATCCAGATATGTATGCTGATTAAGTACATAGAAGTGTTTTTGAGCACCTTTGTCATTAATGTCAAAGGGGGAGTAGAGTATTAATGATATGGAGTCTAGTATATGATAAAAGGGAGATATAAGATAGAGAGTTTTTATATAAAAGTACAGATAGTAACTTCACCATATTCCTTTGTTACCATTAATGACAAAGGGGGA
Source organism: Thuja plicata (assembly GCA_018584345.1). Lineage (NCBI taxonomy): Eukaryota > Viridiplantae > Streptophyta > Pinopsida > Cupressales > Cupressaceae > Thuja > Thuja plicata. Next base: position 1,877,531 of record MU225193.1, on the reverse strand, counting down.
GATTGTTGGAAAGTTGACTATACTAAAGTATATGACTCTATTTAGTGTTTTCATTATGTCAAAAAAGTCATATGAAGTTTTGGAGTCAGCACACATTATCAGAAGATCAGAAATTGGCTAAATACAGAAAACAGGACAGAGCAAGGAACAGACTGTTATAGTTTTGATTAGCGTGTGTTCATTTGTTATCAAAATGATATGTGCCTTTGAAGATAAGCTTATGAGTATGTTTACATGATAATTATAAGAGATCATGATCAGATCTGCAAGTATGAAGAAGCTACAGCCAGTTGAAGAGGTATAGCCAATGAATGCCAGAACAGGACAGAGATCATGGAAAGAGCCGACAAAAATTGTTTTGGCACAAAAGTTGCACTTATCATCAGGACTTGCACCTTTAAATTAGTTATCTTTAGTTACCTAAGAATATATGATTAAAATCACATGACTTGATTCATTCAGCATAATTAGTTAGAGCTAATTTGGTGGAGCCGACTGTGTGAAAAGATGTGTTTGTTCTCTTTGAGTAAAGCAGTTATAATTAATGTTAAGCCGACTTAATGAAGGGTTGCATGGTTATTTAAGTTATCAAGATACATTATAAAATGTTTCCTAAATCCAACATGTTCATGTCCTTTGAGGAAGTACTTATAGAAGCTCATTTGTGATGGGAAAAGTTGCGAAAGCCAGAGATAAGAAAGCAGAGCAGAGTGTTAAAGAAACAAAGATATATTTGTCATATGTTGATGATATATATATTGAAGTAGAAGATTTTAGAGTGAAGAAAATATTGTTGTAGAGATCAAAAAGAGGTTAAAACATCAACATACAAAAGGAATTGATCAGACATGCAGTGTCACAGTAGCAATTCACCTTGCAGATACAGTGTGTATCAAAGATCTAGAAGGTTGTAGCCTTCACCATTTGGACAGTGAGTCCACCACCCTTGATAGGGTTATTTTAAAAGAATCCTAACAGGGTCTGACCCTTAACAAGGTCACTGTACTTCATACATTGTAAAGACAACTCCTAACAGGGTTAAGGATCTTCTAACAAGAATCATAAGAAACTAGTACAAAATATTTGTGGGTACTAATTCCCACTGGGGTTTTCCTCTAATCAAGGTTTCCCCGTAATCATATCAAGTGTTATGTGTTCTTGTGTTAAGACTCATTGGATGTATCTTTGATTCATTTTTAAGTTGCTGAAATAGAATAATTAGTGAAATACTGATTCAACCCCCCCCCCCTTAGTATTTCTAACAAGAACATCAGTCCATCACATTTCAGAGATAGAAAAATTACAATGAGGACAAACCATAACAATAAAATATTTCATGGAGCAGAAGGGCTTGACTGAGTGACAGAAGAAATGGGTGATAAAAATCCTAGCATATGATTTTGACATTGAGTATGTGAATGGAAAGAAGAATGTGATGGTTGACACACTGTCAAGGAGACCTTCCATATGTTCACTGTCACAAAATTTTGATAGATTAGACGACCCACCTATTGGTTTAGTACTCCAAGAACACCTTTGTATTCTAGTTTATGGATGGTCAAATAAATGATGATAGGTACAAGGTGGTTGATGATATCATCTACTACAAGGATAGAATTAATTGGGTACCTGAATTAAAGATGAAGGAGAATATTTTGAGGGAACTTTACAATTCAAGCTTGGGAGGACACCTGTGATGCCTCAAGATCTATAGGAAAATTTAGGAGAGGTTCACTTGGAAGGACCTCAAAGATGATGTACTACATTATGTGAGAGAATGTGCCACTTTCCAATAGAATACATTCTACCATACCTTTCTTGCAAGGCTACTTCACCATTTTTGAATACCTGATTAGAAATGGGAAAGCATCTCGATGGACTTCATCAATGGACCTCTCAGGGTGCAAGAGAAGGATATCATTTATATTTTGGTAGATTTTTTGAAAAAACATGCCCATTTATTTTTCGTTCCTATGGAATTTCAAGTAGCTCAGGTAGAAAATTTGTTCTTCCAAGAGGTGTTCTTCTTGCATGGCCTTCTGTAGAAATACTCAGTGACATGGATAGCCATTTCCTCAACACTTTTTGGATGGAATTTTTTTTCTTGGAAGGTATGGATTTTTTTATCGAGTATGAGTTACCACACACATATGGATGGTCAGACAGAGGTTGTGAAAAAGTATTAGGAGTGCTACTTGAGGAACTACATCACCACACAACAGAAAGCGTGGATCCATTGGATTCATTTAGGAGAGCACTATTACAACACTACTTATCACATGCCAATATGTATATCACTATTCAAGGTACTTTATGGTTATGAGAGTTCATCATTTGTTGATCTGACATTAGGTGATAATTATGCTTTAAGGGCTAAGGATTGATTACAAGAGAGTTTGGATATCTTTTGGTCTCTCAAGGATAACCTATAGTTGGATTAGAATCAATAGAAGATGTATGTCGATAGACACAGAGTTGAGAAGAGCTTTAAAGTGGGAGTTTTGGTCTACCTATGATTAGAACCATAGAGACAGTCTTCCTCGAACAAAAGTGGTGCCAAGAAGTTGAAACCATGCTTCTATGGACCATATAGAGTGGTACAGAGAGTGGGAAAAGTTGCCTATGAGTTGGAGCTTCCAAAAGGAAGTCAGATTCAACATCTTTCATGTCTCATGCCTCAAGAAAAAAGTCGGTCACCGTTTCACAATTTCATAGGAACTCCCACCTATTGATGAAGATGGAAAACTTGAATTGGAGCCTGCATAAATCATTGATGTTAGAGAGAGGAAGCTGAGGTCACACACCATCAAGGAGTACCTAGTCTATTGGAAGGATTTTCTAGTTGAAGATTCCACATGGGAGAGAAAATAGATCTTGGAGAATCTAAGTTTGCAATTTCTTGAGGGCAAGAAATTCTTGGGCCAAGAGGACTATAATGTTTGCAAAATATTCAAATGAATCAATTAAATTAATGTATTAGGTGGTCCCAAATTAATAATATCCTAGAAACCCTTTAATTGATTAATTTAATTATAAAATAAAAGTAATAAATTATTATTGTCGGCCTTCTTGTAACCCTTTGGGAATCATCCTTGATCCCTTTATAAGGTCATGCTTGGGATTGCAAGGAGTCATGATGAATTTTATGTTTCTTTTGTATTTGCGATTCTAGTTGGAATTTTTCATTGTTTGTCATTTTAGAGGTGCGAGATCCTCCCTATTTTGGCATTCGTAGTTTTGATGGGAGTCACTCCTCACCCTACTCTCCATGTCCATTTAAAGCTACATGGTCTTCACTTCAAGTAAAATTTGCAAAAAATTGGTGATACTCATATTATATAAGAATACAATTACTCCATTGGTGTTAGCTCATTTCTTTCCTTGTGCGATTCATTTCTCTACACAAAATTAATGGAAATAGATTGATACTCAAAAGACCCTAATTGAGTTTTAGATGAGCTTTGTTCAAGTGTGCATACTTTTCTATATGAGCCTCATTTGTTGTACACGTGAGGGGTGCATATTTTCATACAATTGAGGTTAATATTAGTATGGGGAAAGGGACCGTACAAACAATTTGGTCATACTGGTGGTGACAACGCACCATATGGTTGACTTTGGCTAGAGAAAAGACTTGTTGTAGTGGAAAGATCTTAATTGTATAAGTGAGATTCAAGGCATGTAAGAGTACATTACACCATACAGGTTGGGTGCCAAGGGACATATGAGTGACTCACTATATGGAGTGGCTTGTTGTGCGGGTGACTGCGCCAGATGAAACATTACATATTAGGGGCTTAGGCATTAGGTAATTCCACTTCCATTTCACATAATGGATTTATAGAGGTTAAGGGGTCTAAGGATTCTCCCCCTTCTATGGGAAACAAAACAAATGTAGCTCTGTCTCAACCCAAATTGGGATCTCATACGAGAAAGTTGGAGGCCATTAGTTGTAGTGAAAGTGATAAAGAAAAATCATGATCCATTTCCACTAGAAGAACCGAGAAATTTGGGGGTAAAAGTGGATTGTAGAATGTTATGGGAGGGAACAACGCTAGAGGCAGAAAAGAAAAGGTTAGGAAGGTTAAGGTTAAGCCTTTAGATGAAATTAAGAATGGTATCCAAGAATCAATAAGACAATTTGTTTCTAATGGACGTAGGCACCTCCCTGAACCCATATAATTGTGAAGGTTCTCAGCTAAAACATTACAAGTCTTAACAACCTAGAGAAGTGCCATTTTCTCAAATGGCTAATTTTGGTTGAATTCCCCAATATAATATTTCTATAAGAAACCAAGAAGGAAAAGGATTGTCTTCTCAATCTAATCTTGTGATGTTAGATAAATTTAGAGAAGGTATCTATTAGTGCTATAGGTACTGCAGATGGATCAAAATTCCTATGGAACAAGGTCTCAATTGAGGGAGTGGATGTTGATTCTAAGGATTTCTGCATTAGCATCAAATGAAATACAATCAAGCACAAAGATAGATTTATAGTTACAAATGTGTATGGTCCTAGTAATGCTAGGGTTATAATGAATCCATGTAATTATATCATGGGGTTTATAATGATGCATAATGTTGATATGTATCTCCTTGGGTTATTTCAATGTCATCTCCTTTCCTAAATATAAGAGAGGGAGTAGGGATTTTAATTCACTGGGCACATAAGATATTAGAGATTTTTAAAAGGATATTTTACTTACTGATATCAACCCTAAGTTGAGATGGTACACTTGGTCATATCAGTGTAAAGGTGAGAAAAAATATTGCTATCAAATTGCATAAATTATTTGTTGGATCAAACTGGATGTTGAGTTTGGATAGTTTTTGTTTTGAGGAACTTCCTTATGGCAGATTAGATCATTGGACGATTTATCTTATGGTGAACAAGGCCTTAAAAACCAAAGGTATCTCCTTCAATATAGATTTTATATGGTACAAAGTCCCAGAGTTTGAGAATTTTTTATGAGATGGTGGAACAAAGATGTTAAAGGGTGTTGTAGGTTATCCTTAATAATAAGCTAATTTTGGTTAAAGGCCATTTTAATAACTAGAATGAGAGCACCTTTGGGGACCTCTTTGAGAATGAGGAGAAGGTGGAATTTGAACTGCATAATATTGAAGTTGAAATTGTTGTTAAGGGACTTTACCCTAGATGAAGGAAATTTACTAGCAACAGAAGTCTAGGATAAAGTGGTTGATTGAGGGGGATATGAACTCCTTTTTTTTCCAGATTATGACTAAGATTAGAAGATAAATTAATCAAATTTATAAAATTAAATCCTCAAAGGGGGCTATTTTAAATGATATAGAAGCCATCAAATTAGTTGTTAAAAACTTTTTTCAGTCCTTGCTGAGCACCCACGAGGTTATTGACAAGATGACCCAAGAAAATATTCTAAATACCATTTTGTGCCTCATCATAGAGGAACGAAATGCCTCCCTTTTATCCCCTTTCTCCAAAGAGGAGATCAAGAATGTGGTCTTTTCCATGGGGACTAGGAAGGCCCCTTATCCAGATGGATTCCAAATAGAGTTCTTTCAAATATTTTGGCATATTGTAGGGAATGAAATATGGTTGTTGTGGAAGAGAGTAGAATGTTCTATATTCAAGCCATGGAACAATAATACATTACCCTCATCTTGAAACTAAAAGTTTTTTTTCTCTTTGACCAATATAGTATTATCAAATTGCACAATTGCCATGTACAAAATTTTGGCCAAAGCCATGACCTTGAGGCTTAAGGTGTGTTTGGCGAACATTATCTCATTTGAACAAAATAATTATTTAAAGAACTACTAAATTCTTGATGGCATTGTTATAACTCACAAAGTGATCTACTCTATCCAAAAAAAGAGGATGGAGGTAATGGTTATCAAGTCAGATATGAACAAGGTCTATGATAGGGTCTCATGGTAATTTCTAATC
>MU225193.1:1853476-1870730 GCA_018584345.1 Thuja plicata | reverse complement strand
CCCTTTTGTCCCCCTTTCTCTTCCTTATTTTGGCCAATTTCCTTAGTAGGAGCATCAAAAGTAAGGTTATTCAAGGTGAGATCATAGGACAAGTGTTAGGACGGATGGGAATATCTTGCATCTACAATTTACAGATGATATACTACTTTTTGGATAAGCCTTTGTGAGGAGGCCCATGTTATCAGACAAACTCTTGCATAGTATGAGCATGCATCTAGGAAAAAAGTTAATGTTAACAATTATTGCATCTACTTCTTGAAAAATCACTACTTGGAAGGTCTAAAAATCCTTCAAACACTTTGATTTATGGCCAGGGGTTTGCCTATAAAATATCTGGGTATTTTGTTGACTTCAAAAAATCTTACAATTAATTATTGGAGTAGAATCATAAGTAGGATAAATGGTATGTTGGGATCCCAGAAAGGGAAATGATCATCACTTGCTGGTAGAATTACACTCCTTGAAGCTTAAAAGTCTGCAGTTGCAATTTTCATCATGTTAATGTTTCAAATCCCTAATAAGGTTTCTAATACTATTGAGGATACTAAGAGGAGTTTCTCATTGAAGGGATTGAGGAAAACTTCAAATAAAATATGGTGAAGTGGTTGAATGTTGCAAACTAATCAAATTTGGTGGTTTGGGTATTACAATGTGCAATGATATAAATTTTTCTTTAGGGGCTAGAATTGTTTGGAGGATCTATGAGGACTATGGAATATTGTGGAGTATGGTAACTCAAGACAACTACCTCCAAAACAACATTGATTACCTATTTGATAATGAAATCTCCCACACTCCTGGTTACAGTATCTACAATTTCCTAAGCCAATGTAGGAAACTCATTTTGCCTAATTTGATATGGTATATTCAAGATGGTAGTAAAATAAGCTTTTGAAAGGATAGGTGGATGGACTATGATGTTCTATAAGAGATTCCCAATTTCATACCTTTGTTAAGGAATTTTGAAGACATCAAGGGAATACTGGGCAAAAACTATATTATGGATTAGCCCCAGGCAGAAGATATGGGTTACTTGCTACTATGGTGAATGAGTTCGCTTGAGAGTGCAATAAAATTCAAGTTGAGTTGGAGAAGTGGATATTTTCTGGCCCTATCAGGGAAGACACAATGTTTTGTGGGGATAAAGGCAATGATTAGGTCTTTGTCAAAACTATTTTTAGAGATCATTTCTCTAAATTTTTAAAGATCAAATGGACTACAACGCACCTTTGGTTTAAACACAATTTGACTAAAATGAGTGTCTTTGGATTGCAGGTCATAGAAGGGATCTTATGTGAAATATGCTTAGGTTGATGAGCTAGGAGGGGCCATTTATGTGTGTAATGTGTGAATCCTATGAAAAGAACAATGACCGTCTCCTTTTGTATTATCATTTTTCTTGGAAACTTTGGGTCACTTTATTTTGAAGATAGAATATAGCTTGGTCACCGTAGATGTCAAAAATCATCCTTATATTAATTTAATTAATATTCCTATAACATTATAGTTGATTTTAATTAATTAACTATAATTTTTATGTTCTTCTACTTTATTTAATTAAATATAGTTCATTCTCTATAGTATTTAAATTTAATTTAGATACTATACCTTTCTAATGTATTAAATTTTATTTAACACATGGCCTCCATAAATTCCCTTTTAAATAAATTTTAATTTATTTATTCCTCACATTTTCTAAAAATCTTCTAAACCTTGATTAATTTGAATTTAATTTGAGTTAGTCTTAAACTCCACCTAGAAACCTACCCTACCACCCATCACACTCACCCTAATAAAGCTATTTGTTAGTTAATCTCACTTATTAGGCTAAAAAGGTGATTCCTACACCTTTTTAGTGCTAATGAGTTGCTCACACGTGTGAGAAACCCATCCCAAGAAAGCCACCCAACTTCCTAAAATGCAACCAGTTTTGGTCCCCCCACTCCATTCTCCAAGGTTTTCTCACACATGTGTGAGCAACCTTGAGCCTCTCAAACCTTAAAGGCTTGAGGTTGACTTTTGTGTGGCATGTCCTTTCGCCCTTGTTTTTTCCATGTGGCATCTATGTAGATGCCACATGTGCTCCACCTCATCCAATCCCTTCCCTTCCCTCCCAAAATCTATAAATAGGGCTCTTTCCAAGAGCAAATCAATCCCTCACTTTGCATTGTTATCATGCTAGTTTAGCTCTAGAACTTCTTAAGCATTTTAAGCTCATTTTCATAATTTCATGCTTTCATTTCAAGTTTTAATCTAGAAATCACATTTTAGGATTAATGGAATGAATCTTAGTTTTATCTTCTCATGCATATCAATCTTAGCTCAGTTTTGCATTCTCATTCTTAATCATGGTGAAAGCTTGAGACAAGTTCCTTATACTTGCTCTTGAGTTCTTCATCCTTTAGCTTTCATTTAATATATTTTAGTGAGATTTAGTTATTGTGTTGGGAGAGAACACCCACATACTTCTCTAAGAGAAAAATAAACAAGGCTTGGGTGCCCTTGTTTGGCTCATCGGAGGTTGTGGTGAAAGTTCTTGTTTTAGAGTTCATTTAAAGCATGTTAACACTTTGATCTTATTTCTAATGGCTAACTCTAATGTTTGCATATTTTAGTGTTGTTCATGGTAGATCTACTTTCTATCACATACATTTTTGCATGCCCAGTGGGACCCACGTCCCTTAAAATTTTCAAAATTTCAAAAATTGCTGCATTTTTCAGCGATTCTGGAAAACATCACGCAAAACTGTCTCCGCCCTGAGACTAGCATCTGCATTTATAGACCACCATCAACGCAGATCACCATCTGCACAGTTCCTCCATCTGCGCCCTACAACTACCGTCTCCACCTATTAAAATAAATTTAGCTAATATTTGTTTTAAAAATGCTTCTTAGTACATTTTGCAATTTTAACTCAGTTTTTTGACAAGGTATCAATTTTTAAGAGTTAAACGTTGGCAAAATTTTTAAAAATGAATATGCTTATTAAATAAAGTTTTTGGCTAACTTAACCCTTTCTATTTTGATGTTTGTGTAGGTCTTCCACCATCTCCGCAGATTCATTGTGTGGGGCCTAAGATCATCGTCTGCATGTTTCAACATCTTCTATAGGTATAAAGTTTTGTGTTTTTTTGCAAACGGCCATCTGTGCTTTATTTTTAATGTCTGGGTTTGTAAATAATTGTCTGCGCAGATCCTTTGTTTGCAGCCTGTCACTACCGTCTACGTAGATTTATAGTTTTTCATCATTTTATGTCAGATTTTTGTGTTACTAATCTTTTCTGAGGTTTTTACAGCACCATTTCTGAAGACCAAAAACATAAAACTACTGAATTTGTGTGTTGTAGGACGTTGAGAGAAGACATAAGGATTCAAACTACTCACTTATGTTCTTGCAGGTTGCCTTATACATTCGACCAAACAATCGTGCTTTTTAGCATATTATTTTTAGGCACCTAGATTAATTAGAAGATCTTTTGTGTGATTCAAAATAAGTATTAGGGGAGTATGCTCTCTTCCTTTTGGAAGATCAAAAACCTAGACATGTTTATTTTGTTTTAGATAAATAAATCTTTTGGGAAATAACAAAGTGTTTTATGTGTTTGGGAGAAAATGACATTGGCTAGGAGACTATGCTCTTTTCCCCTTGTGGGAAAATCAGAAATCTAGACCCCTCTCATCGCCAATCCATTTCTTTATGTTAATCCCCTAGAGGGCCTTCCAAGAGAGTAGTCTTTTGGGAAGAACCCAAGTGGGGAACAAGTGGACCTGGCTAATCCACCCCACTATAATCAAAATCTTTCTTCAATCCAAAGAGAGGAAAATCATGACTATTTCTATCCCTAATGCTCCTTTATTTGTAGGGCCTCATTGCCTTAATCTTGCTATGCAAGACTCCACTTGACTGGGCACTTGTAGGGCCATCTTGGTCTCAATCTTGATTACAAGACTACAAATGGGATGCATTCACCTTGTGTAGGGCTGAGAGGTCTCAATCTTTCTTGAGAGACTATACAATTTTGGTTCTCGTAGGGCTATAGGCATTAATTTTGCTTGTGAAACTACAAGGGGTAGCCACAAATTAAGGACCTTATTAAGAACTATTAAACTAGAGGCCCACCTGGTTCACCCCCGAAAGGTGATAATGTTTGTGTAGGAAGAAGGTAACTTCCCCAAGATCACTCGTACATACGTTCCACCTTGATCATTTGGAGTTGGATAATACAATGTCATGACTAGAGCCATTGCGTGGTTGGTGATGATTGTATTCTGATTAGGTCTTGTGTGTTTTCCTAAGTTTACGGGTAAATATTTTCATGCTACACACATTTCCTTAGGTAGGATGTGTTTGAAGTGCTTGAAGAACATTGACAAATCAAAACATGAACAGAATCCTCAACAAACAAATTTGTCACACTTGCTTGTATCCTTCAAGGTTTCTTTGTCCCTTGTTGGATTATTTTCAAGACACATGCTTGTTATTTTCTAGTTTGACTATGATGAAATTAGTTCTTTCCATTGAACAAATACACTGAAAATCAGACTAAGATCAAAATTTGCCAAAATCATCAAAATGTTGTCCTACTCACAAACTGTTGTCTCTGACCTGGCATTTTTGTCTGCAAAGATCAGCCGTCGGTGAATTTTTATCGTCTGTGACCTGCAATTGGTGTCTGTGTTTGAGAACCACTGTCTCTAATTTAAAATAGTGAGCTTCAAAATTTACCAAAACATTAAAAATTTGATCTTTTATAGGATCCTAAAACCATTTGTCCTAAAACATTTAGTTTCTCATTCAAAATCAGATTTTTTGCTATAGGACATGACTGATTCCAAGAAACACAATAAAGTTAAGCTTTTAGTTCCTCCAATTTATCAAGAATAGAAAGAGACCAATTGCAAACCCAAGGAATATCAACACATTACCCAATCGATCAAGCAAGAAATCAAGAATCATGAGAAATTTGACGCCATCATCTACAACAACAAAGTTTGCAACTTCATGGTCAAATATCGCATAAATCATTTTTTTTTGCCCTTGAGAAATATGACTAGATCAACATCTTGATTCTAAAATCAATTTTTCATTCTTCCATCATCATCAAACATCACCCTCTCTCTCAAAGCATTAAATTAAACATATTTGGACTTCAAATCAAATCAATCTCTTCTTAGGTTGGATGACCTTAATCAAAAGTATTGTAGACCTTCATACTTAGACAAACACAACATTTCTTGTAGACCACTAGTCTGTCTCAAGTAATTTAAATCCATTGGTAATGTCCTATTTTTATTGAGATCACAAGTCTATCTTCAAGTAGGAAAAGATATGATCCAATTTAATCCTTTTGTGTTTATGTCATCACAAGGTATTGTTATACCTTGGTTTTGTTCTAAAACCTTTAAATCAAAATTAATTTCAATCCAATCCTAATCAATCATCAATCAATCCTTAATCAAGCATCAATCAATCCAATCCAATCAATCAAAATCAAATCAATCCAAGTACAAGATCTTTGCTCCATCCACTTTCATCTCTCAATCTCGCATTTCTCATCTTTCATTCTTTTAAGTTTTCCATTGTATGTTAGTTACTCGATCCTAAGCTAGAAACATGAGGCGTGAAAAAATCAACACTTCCTTTGTCAAGGAGAATCCTTTTTCTCATCAATTATTTCAAGGCCATATGACACAAATCAATGACATAGCCAATGCACCTGAAGAAACTGAGTTAGTGGATCAAGAATAAAGACCTACACAAGTGATTTATTTTCTTAGGGATCCATATAACTTAGAAATGGTTGAAAAGGCCATTAGTCAAAACAACGGATAAATCTTCTTGAACCTTATTCGAAATGACATTATGGTGCCTGCTGACTTTGAGGAATCACTTCTCACTAGTATCATCACTAAGGCTACGACTGCTGCAAGCATGACCATGGCCTCCAATTCAAATGCAACATCATCACGTGATGCCGGTAAGACAACTACTAGTTGGCCTTCTACATCAGTTCCCACATCAACACCCATATCAACAACTACATCAACAGTCTAATTAACCAACGAAAAAATCCAACAGATCCTAATGTTTTTCCCAATAATAATTCACACAATAACACTCATACGACAATGAATTCCTCTCAAGGTGCAAGTGCTAATGTCAACAACATAGGGCAGGTCTCCATGCCTCAATCTACATCATTTACATTCCCAACAATTCTAATGAATACATCTATAATCAATAAATATCAAGCTTACCAATACACAACCCCTCCCACACTCGATATGACCTCAACTGGGTTTTTGACTATGCAATTTGGAGGAGGACAAACTTATGGGTCGCAATATACTACGTACAATGCTCCAGATTTAGCCCAACAAGTTAACGAGCTCAAAAATATTGTGTATGGTTTGCAGAATGGGGGAAAAAAGGTGTTTTCCTTCCATGAGATTTGTCCCTATCCATTCGACAAGTCTATCATGATGCAACCATTCCTTCCAAACTTTGAGATCCCTAAATTCAAGAAATACAAGGGAGAGACATGTCCTCTACAACATCTCAAAGAATTTTACATTACATGTCAAGAAGTTTCCTACAATGGAAACTACCTAAAGAGACTCTTCACTAGGAGGCTTGGAGATGCAACTTTAGAATGGTTCATGGCCCTTCCTTACGAGACAATCTCTACTTTCTTTGATCTCGTAGAGAAATTTGTTGGACAATATTTGTATAACATTGAACACCAAGCGACACTCAGTGATTTTTGCAATACCGAGCAAAAGAATGGTGAAACATTTTCTAACTTCTTACAACAATGGAGACATATCACAAATCATATGCCATGGAAAGTACTTGTTAATCACTTGATTGACATCTTGACAAAGAACTTGATCTCTGAGATGTCATTCCCAATTAAAGTGGCTTCACCTAACACCTTTGAATCCATTGTCAAGAAGGGAAAAGATATCAAAGATAGGCTTTTGCAAAAAGGTAGCATCAAACACTATACTCCTTCCAACAATAACAAATTGAAATTCTGGAGTAAAAATAAAGGAGTTGTCAACGATGGAGTGAATGATGCTAAACATGTTCAGAATGTTCAGGCATCCAACAACAATAATAAAAAAAATCACAAAAACAATTGGAATCAAATCCATAATCAAAATCAGAACAATAATCAGAATCAGAATTAGAACAACAATCAGGATAATAATCAACAACAACAATCTCAACCGCGCAATCAATCTTATTTGTTCCCTCGCAGCAACAACAACAACAACAACGGTAATGAAAACAATCGACAATGATGACAGTTCACAGCATTGGAAGAAACATTGGATGTGACCTTTAAACATCTTGATGATCAAGGAATGATAGTCTATCCAAATACTTGGCCTTTCATTGAGAATCAACCCAAGCCTTCTTGGTATAGAGAGAATAAATACTGTGATTATCATTGCATTAAAGGACATGTACCAAGAAGTGCATGAAACTGAGGCACTTTGTGCAAGATCTTATTGTTTATGGAAAAATCAAAGTCAAAGGCCAAAATGTTTCCTCATCCAATTCAAATCTAAAAGTATACAACACATATTTTCTACAACATAATTAAAATAATGCATCTAACACGATCCCATATGATTACTCCATGAACACTATCACAAGTATTGACGAAACACGTGGGAGTCTAGAAGAAAATGATATCTTTGGTTTTGATAAACTTTGTGGACATATCGAAGCATCCAAAACCCATGTCAACACCTTGATCCTCAAAGCTATTGATTGTAGTGCTACTGTTGGGTATATTTATGGTTTTCTGAGTCTTGCTAAAAAATTTGGGTTTCCAGTGTCAATTTTGCCTAAAATATCAAAGGTCTGTTCCAATGTACCTTTAAATTTTCCTACAAGTGTCTATTTCAAAGAAATGAAGTACAAAATGGTTTAAAACCCTAAATCTTGGGTTATTTGTATCATTTTCATGCAAAAAACCTAGTTCTTCATAGCCTTGTTGTATTTTCAAGTTACTTTTGTCGAGTAACTTAAATGTCTTTTAGTCATGTGTTTTTAAGTCGTCTACCTTTATCACTTAATCTCGCAACCAAGACCAAATATTCCATTTGATCTGGTGACTTGGCGCAATCTCGTGTCTCTTAATCTTGAGATAAATAGAATATACTCTAAGTCATTCAGAGATTAAGCATAGACAGTTAATCTTAATCTAATCATGTGGTTGGTGCGTGATCACAAGAAGAATATGAAGATGGCTCAAGGATCCAAAGACTCAGTTACGACTATGGATACAATTTTGATTGTATCGCTAGCTCCAGATCTTGAGATCTAACTCAAGTTACAATAATTATTTAGCAACTTGGAGATTGCTCAGTCGCGTAATATCGTAATGTAACTTGAGGTCAAGACAAAGTTTCATTTTTTCTTAGTCGCGTGATCTCCAGAAGAAATTAGAGTTAAGTGAAAGATTTAGTGACTCAACAAGGACCGTTGATGTTTTATCAGATGAGAGGCTAACCTGTGATCTCCAAACAAATGCCAAGATCAAGCTTTTCTTCAAAAATTAAGCAATAGCCATATATCTTATTATATCCTTGGATTAATCGTATGGTTGGTGTGTGATCTATCAATTAACCCATGAGTTAGTGAATCTTTTAGAGATCTATAGATAACACAGTTGTGCAATCTCCAGATAGACATAGGGTTAAGGCTAGGTCAAGTAAAGTTTATTATGAGATTTAGAGATAGCCTGGTCGTGCAATCTCAGAATGAAAGCAAAGTTTAGCATATAGTCTTAAGATTCAGCGTAGGCCAGCAGATTAAAAAAGAATCAAGGGTTTCCGTGTAATCTCAGGAGGATTTGATGAAGTACAAAAGGATTGTGAGAGTAAAATTTTCTCATTGATTAAAAAAAAATCTGAGGGCTAGCGCTAAATCTCCAAGTAGAACCTGAGTTAGAAGAATTATTTAATGACTTGGATATTCACTCAGTAGCTGAATATCCAAAAGAACTGTGGTTATTTATGGTTAAGTTAGAGCCAATTTGAGTTTTCCTGTGAGTAAATATGGACCGTCGATCAAGATCAAATCTTGTGGCTGGTGCTGAATCACTAGAAGTCAAAAATTCAAGAATTATTTAGCAATCAAGAGATAATGACTGAGATGTAGACATGTGTTTAATTGACTAAAAGATCTATGGTGTTCGTGAAATCTTAAAATGAACCCAATGTTGAGCAAATTGTTCAAAGACTTGGAGATAACCTTTAGTTGTGTGATCTCATAATAAACAAGAGTTAAGGTCAAATATTGAGAGATTTAGCGTAGGTCATAGATTAAAAAGAAGATCAAGGGTAGTCGCGTAATCTCCAGACAAATTGAGAAAGTACAAAATGATTCAGAGAATCAGTGCAAGCCGTAGATCAAGATATAATCATGTGATCTTTGCGCGATCTCTGAATAAAATCTGGGTAAAGTAAAACATTCTGTGATTTTGAGTTTTCTCAGTCGCGTGATCTCCAAATGACTTAAGGTTAAGTCAATACTAAAGGCTGAGTTGACAAGAAAGATCTAAATTGTTGATATAACTCAGATCTAGCGGTGTGCATGTAATATCTGAATAGATCCATGGTTAGTTGGTTTAATCAGCGATTTAGAGACTTAGTTAGTTGCTAAATCTTGAGATAGACTCAGAGTTAAGATAGGGTTATTATTTTGCCTTATTGCATGATCTCTGAATGAACCTAAGGTTAAGAAGAAAGCTCAATGGTGAGGATCATAGATCTCATGTCAGATGAACAGTTAGTGCTAAGTCTCTAGATGAAACTTGGGTCAAGAGAAATATTTAGAGACTTGGAGATAACACAGTCGTATAATCTCCATATTTGAATCATGGTTAAAGAGAAGCCTAGAAATGTTTATCCAATGATTCAGAGATAAAAGGGAACAAGTTACTCAGTGTTAGAAAGTGAACTAGATGCTAAGTCAGGTTAAAATGATTGGCCAACACATAATCTCAGAACAAGATCAGAGTTAAGAAAACCATCTAGCGACCTAGTGAGGACCGTAGATCAAGATGTCATCATGTGGATGATGCTAGATCACGTAATATTACCATAGTTAGTAGAAACATTCAGAGACTTGGAGATAACATAGTCACACAATCTCCAAACAAATTATGGTAAGAGTGAGGAAAAACCTTAAGGGTTTTCTCTCGCACCATATCAAAGAAATATTATGAAAAGATAGGGCCTATTAAAGACAAAAGATTCTGACAGGATGTAAGAAATCTGTCGAGCTATGAAAAAGTAAGAAAAGAAAGCCAATCTTGTCAAGTTTAAATCATTTTCACTTAAAATAAGGTTTTAAAACTGAAAAGTACTCATGACTTTTCCCAATTGGGCTTTTCAAATTTGATTACCTGTCAACTTCAGGCACCGCGGCTAGGAAAGAATTGATGTCAAGGCATGCAAAGTTATGGCAGAAGTGATTGAGCAATAGTTTCCAAGTTCTTGACTAGACTGGCGCATTCAATTTCCAATGTTAAATAGATGAAGCCTTTATACATTTTAGATTACCAAAGTTTTAAGAGTACAGAGCTAAGAAATTGCATAAGTTTCAAAATTTTCATAGCTGATAAATTGCTTGAGTTTTAGAGCGAGTTGCAAAGAAGCTAAACTAGAGTAAAGCCTATATCTAAGAAAATAATTGTTTAGAGGATAATTCAGAGCCAGTGAAGATGAGCCAAGCAGGACCTAGCGGGGCTTTAACCAGTGGGGCAAGTAAAGATATAGAAGATGAGCAGAAAGGCAAGAGGAACTACTTTGATGAATTTTTGGCTTTTCTACCTAGGACCAACCAAAACAAAAAGGTAAATGATGAAATTTTCTCTGATGATATGTCAAATTGTAGAGATTTGAATACTCCCAGTATTTTTGGTTATCATTTATTCAATTAATTTTATAGTAATAGGGACAATAAAATTCCCATATCAAAACCATGGAAATTAGGTCTGGCTAAATTGATTGGCCCAGACATCTTCGTGGACATTGAACTATTAATTGAGCTGGCCAAAAAGTATGATTCTCTTTCTAGAACTATCAAGAAAAGTGATGGGACAACTTTAGTTACTTTGGATAGAGCATCTTTCATGAAATCCTTTGACATATACCATCTCTATACCATAGAGATTGATTTAACAAAGCTACAGAATAAGTATATCAGAGAGACCACTATTGTCAGCAGATTGATCTAGACTCATTTGTCCAGATCAAATAGAAATTACATAGTTGCCTTGCCAAATTTTGCTGCACCATATTTTTACAAGGATTTGAGCTTCTACATGAGGTATATTTATTATGGGCTATGTAGGGTGTTGGGAATATATTGGGGCAGTGAGAGGGTGCATGCAGATCTTCTGATGATCATCTTGGATCTTCAGAATTCACATGCCAATACTGACTTTGACTACATTCAGTATGTCATTGACAAGATGCACCAAGGCCTTATAGATATCCATAAGAAAGATAACCCTAAGTTCATGCATTATTCTATTTAATGTATTTAATTATGTACTTCAACATCAACAACATGGACACACAAAATTTGAGACCAAGGATGCAGTTCCATGGCCAACCAAACCTTGTATAACTCTAGCTTAGGGTTTGGAACTATACTTCAAATGTAAATGAGTTCTGTGGTTTTCAAAACTGGATTGCACAACCACTTTTAAATTTTCTAGGTCTATATGTAACAAGGTTTCCAATCAAGGTGCTTCAACTTCTCAGACCTTGCCAGTTTGTGGACAAATGGGCAAGAGATCACAATTGGGGAGATTTTTACTGTTAGAAAACCTTTATGTTGATTAGGTTTTATGAGTGTTCCCAACCCCAACACATACTTCCAAAGTATGTGCCTCCAAGAATAGCTATAATGGACTTAATCTGGTAGCTAATGTGGATAGATAAAGAGCACTTGGCTCCCCACAGAAAGGGTACTTTCACACCCAGACAGTTCAAGGTTTATAACTTCACCATTGGGAAAAGAGCCATGGATGCAATGAATAAGTGGTTGGGTCAGTATAGAATGAGCATGACCTTGTAAAGGTATGTAGACCAAGAAGGTTTTATTAAGAGTACAAAGATGCTGCTAACCCCAAGCATAACTGCTATCAAAGATCATGAGGAATGTGTTGAAGAAGACCTCATCAGAATATCTTGGAGGATGATGAAGTAGCACGAAGAGCTAAATAATACCAAAGTATAGTAGGCTTGGAGAAACAAATGAAGAAAAAAGGGATCCCCTTTGGAGGTTTCTTTCTAGGAGTACCTTATTTGTAGAGACTCACAAAAATTATGGAGTCTTATAATAATCTGTACAATCAACTTGAGGGATTGATTGAAGACAAGAAAAGAGGTCCTGAGAAGCATTCTTCCTTAGAGTATAAAGAAGATAGTGAGGGAGGATAATCAGTTCATATCCCTCCTCCCATGGATTAGCCACCTAAAATAGAGTAGAACATAGAAGTGGATCTAACAGAGGTGCCTGATATTGAGGAAACAAACGAGCCCCCAAGGAATAAGTAGAGAGTGGAATCAGGGGAGCCTTCTGAGACAAAGACACAAGAGACGAAGAAAGATAAGGTGAGTACCTTGATCACTGGTGATAGGTAGTATCACCACCAGCTCAGAAAGACAATTAGGGAAGGGAAGAAAGTAGAAAAGGATATACAATAAGTTGAATTACCCCTTATGTTGTGTCAAGTTGAAAGAGAACTTCACCAAGAAGATTTTCTGAATGATGATGCATTCATCAAGACAAATCAAAATAAGAACTTCTTGACTTGGAGGAAGCAACAAGAAGTAGGGTCACAATTTCAATTGACAGAGGGTGATTCAGTACCAAATGAATCCCTACAAGCCTTGAAGGCTTATGACCCTAAGACAGAGACTATGACACCAGAAGAAGATAGAAAACTAGTAAGGTCTAGTGGAATGATGCTTGTGCCTTGTTGGGATCTAGCCTCTACTTTTATAATTGATCAAATCAGAAGGCAACCAGATGCAAATTTTTATTCTAAGACAAAAGTTGGGTAAATGATAAGGGGATGTGGATATGATCCATGATCCCAAACTTTAGCCATGTGGTCTTTGGCACCTAGGACACAAAATCCATCCTTGATCAGTGTGCAAGAGAATATGGATGGGGCTAATATCATATAGTCTATCCATAATACTTTTGACTTGGAGATATCCGAGGCTCTTACCCACTTTTCACACCTTAATGAGGAAAAAATAGAGCAGTTGTCAAAAAGATATAAGAGACTCTTTGATGAGTGAAGTGCTGTGGTAAAGGAAAGGGAAAAGTGCTTGACTCAAATCAAGTCACTAAAAGAGAAAATTGAGGAGTTAAGAAAGAAGCTATAGGAGGCCCCCAAATCTATCCTTGCTCCACCCAAAGAAGTTGTGGATGCTCAAATAGAGACCATAGAAGATTTTCCACTTGGAACAAAGCAAGTTGATAAAGATTAGAATAAAGTGGATTTAGAATCCCTATGGAAAATCTTGCAGCACATGATAGATGTACTGAAAGGTAAATTTGACTTGGTGCACAATGCTTATAGTAAGCTACCTAGCCTAGAGACAGAGGTCAACAACCATATCACAACTCTGAGTCCTTATTTTGGCACTTGGTCAAGTAGGAGATCACTATTTGAGAGGTTAGAAGCCTTACAACCACATAGGACAAATCTCCCAGAGATTGTTTGTCAAGTGGGAGAGGTAATTGAACAAATTGGAACAATAATGTCTTTCTTTAAAGGAAAAGCTAATCAGTTACAATGAAAACTCTATGATCAAAGGTTTACAACTTGACCTTGATCTCCTAGTTTGCATGTTTACAATCAGTTAGACTGATTAAAAAAATTACATATGCTTTACTTTTCCCTTAAGAAATGGTTTTAAAGACAAGCTTAAAGATAAATATAAAAATCAAGTGTTTTATTTGACGTGTAACTCATATCCACATTTCTTGGAATTAAAACTCTCTTGGTAGACTGGTGTTCAGGTTTCTCTATAGTCTTTCCTCAATGATGTCTCTGTAGACTATCTATTAGTTTACTCTGTGAACTACTCTATTGGGTTACTCTGTAAACTGTGCTCTTGGTGTTCACTATAAACTATCTATCGGTGAAGACTGGTTTCAGTGATCACTTGCACTTTAACATTTTTGGTGACCTCTGTTTGTTGTCACTCGACGATCATGTTACCGACGCTTCAAAAACTATTTTCCTTGTATACTAATGAAAAAATATTATCCTTTAGGATTATCATTGGGGAGAAGATCAGAAGAATAATTTGAAGGAGAAGACAAGGAAGATCAAGACAAGAAGTTTGGTGCATCAGCTAAGGAGGAGCAACTATTATCATATTAGTGTGGTGTTTTCATCAATGCTAAAGGGGGAGATTGTTGGCATAAATAATGTAGAGATTGTTCAGTGTTTATTGGTACATGTTTGATGCTAGGAAGATTATTTTTTTTGTTTTCATTGATGTCAACTTGGTGTTATATTTGTTGATAGTGTTCTTAATGTGTTTCTAAGTATTTGAGCAGATGAATTATGCGTTGTAGTAGGAATTAGAGTCTGCGATTAGTGTTGGAGACTCAGGGATGTCTCTAGATACATTATGTATGATTTTATATGTTGGAAAAAATAATGGAACAAGTTATGATTGATTGAAGGGAAATAGGGTAGACAAAAGAATAGACAATGAATGATTTGATATTCTATCAAATCAGTACAGATTCAAGTTTCACACTCATGATATAATTATCTTGACTAGGATATTTTATTGATAGTATGATCACAAAAGGATTAGTGTACCAGAAGGCATCATTTTAGTTGAAAGAAGATCATTCTATGCCTTATAACAAAATATAGGAACCAGTTTGAGAAATTGGTGTTAGATCGGTGTGCGGTGGTGATGCGATCAGTTGCAGTGGATGTTTCTATGATATAGGTGTCAAGGTGACCTAGAATAACCTATTTGTAATGATTAATTTCTATTTTTTTTCTCGAGGTGATCGGATTTAATCAAGTCTTGGAAGTGTGTTGAAGAAGTCAAAAAGGTTTGGTTGTTCTTGATTTAAATCGGTGTGTAATGAATCTTGTATCTGACCTAAACTTGTAATCAAATGTTCTAGATTGGTATTATGTTTTACAGTTTAAGTATCAAGTGAGAATGATGATAACATGTAACTAATTAAATGGTTGACTATATTAAGTTGCAGATGATGCAAGACATTAAATCAGTTAATGGTTTGTATTGTCATTAATGTCAACTTGATATCATCTGTATGGTCATATAAATAATGCCAAAGACTTCAGAGAATCAATGGAATAAAGGTTATGCTTTCAACAATGCATAAAAGTCAAGTATTCACTAAGTGATAGACTACACCGATGGAGTGCACACCATCGGTAAAGACAGAGATAAAAGTCATAGTGATGCCCGACGAGCAAAAGACAGTATTGCCCGACGAAGCAGAATCAAAGGATGCCCGACAAGCTAAAAATAGTGTTGCTTGATGAGCAAGATCCAATAATGCCTGACAGACGGAGATCCCAAAGCTAACTGAAGTTACACCGATGGAACTGGCAGTTGTCACCGGTGATGAACTGCAGAGTTGACCAACAAAATAGAGAGATCAGAAAATGATAAAATATCTAGCTGACAAAGCTAAAAGATAGACTTAACTAGTTTTTTGATTTGTTTTATTTGACCATAGTTAAGTAAGTGATTTGTACAGTTGGCAAGAAGATAACTATGAGATAAATCAAGAGTTAAAGCCGTAAATCAATTTGGCTGGATTGTTTTTCATGCCAAGAATCAAGAATCAAGAATCAAGAACCAAGAATTAAGGATATCATATCTATATAAGAGACAAGAATAATTCATTCTCACAAGCAATCAGATACATGGGGGAGTGAAATGATAGAAGATGATAAAGAGAAACTGATGAAGAATTAACTTCATGCAGTCTTGATCAATCAAGCTAAGGGAGAGCTAAAGAATTCTACAGACACTGATGAACAGAAAAATACAGCATCATAGAGCAGAAAGAATGAAGAACAAAGGAATAGAATTGATACATTGATCAGAAAGATATTACAAGTAAATAGATCTAAAAATCTACAATTCAGTTGCATTAGAAACAGGTCATTTTGTTTCAGTTTAACCATTGAAGCATTAAGTCTCTTAACAGAGTAGGACTTATAAATCTTTTGTAATTGAGGTATATCCTAACAGATTACCAGAAGGTTGACTCATGATAGTAGCACCGGTCTTACCTAAAGCCTATTGACAGTCTAAGAAGGAGGCTGATTCAAAGATGGTAGTAAGATTTGCATAAAGCCTATTGACAGTCATGAGACTGATTCAAGGATGGTAGTGTCAATGCCAGATACTTAGTGACAACCTATGTATAAAAATCCTCTAACAAGGTCGCACTTAACCGTGTGTTTGTAACCTTTAACAGGGTTGGCTCCTAACAGGGCTCACTTTAGAAGAGTGAAAATTTGGGGTACCGGTCCCAGTGGTTTTTTCCTTAACAGGGTTTCCACGTTAAAATCCTTGTGTTATATGTGTATGGTTTATTACTTTATTATTTTACATTCTGCATATGCATTTATGGATTGACTGGTATACTCTGCATATTTACTGAGTATCGATAAATACAGTTTACTGCTTATTGGTTATCAAGGAGAATAAGGACATACAAGGTAAGCTGACAGACAGTTATTTGTTTCAAGTATTTCAAAGGCATACATCTTGTAGGGACTTAATAATTGGAGAAGTAATGATTGGTGGATTAAATTTTAAATTGGATAAATTTTTGAGGCCACTGATTCACCCCCCTCTCTCAGGTATTACTAACAATTGGTATCAGAGCTTGTGTGCTTAGAAGGAAGGTTTCAAGACCTAAGTAAAAGATCACAAGATGAACAGATGAGATGTGCCCAAGTTGAATAAGGACAACTTTGCTTCATGGCAAAGTAGGATAAAGCTTCACTTATCAGGTATTGGAAATGATATTACTCAATACTTAGATACTGAATATTTTTTTCCTACAGGACCATTGACAGTAGATCAATTGAGAGTAAAGCATGAACATAACTGCATGGTTATAGAGCTTTCAGCCTCACTCTCTGATGCTGAATTTGAGGATGTCAAAGATTGCAAAAATGC
>MU225193.1:1810867-1827397 GCA_018584345.1 Thuja plicata | reverse complement strand
AACTTTGCATGAATTCTGCCTTCTGCTCCTTAGATGCTCTTCATGGCTATCAACAACAATGAATTCATAACTCACAATTGATTTGAACATCTATTTATACTAGTTTTTGGCTCAATTCTTGATTCACGATTGGCAAGTTAACTCTAGATCCAAGGTTTACAACTTGACCTTGATCTTTAGTTAGATATGTTTTAGATCCGTTAGGATGATTTAAAACATTTACATAAAGCTTGCTTGACCCTCAAGTTGTGATTTAAAACAAATTAAAACTCTATAAATAGAATTACATTGCTTTATCTAATGTGTAAAACTTAGATCCACAATTTGCAGGTTCTCTAACTGATTGTCAGTTTTTATGGTTGGTTTTCTTGGTCATCGGCGTTCCTTTCTTGAATTGGTCGTTGGGTATGCCTTTTCTGTTCCATCAGTTTTGTTCTCAAAACTGTTTCATCAGTGTTGTTCTCAATGTTATGTTATTGAACCGTCAGTGATGTCTTGCTCACTTCGTCAGTGCAACACTTGTCAGTGTTCATCTGTCAATTCCATACTTAGCATTTTCTCGTGACCTCTTTGTTTTGTCGGGTATGCTCGATGTTTGCCGGTAATACTTGTAGTCTGCCGGTGATCTCTGTAGTCTGCCGGTGATTTCTGTCAATGTTTTTCACTAAGTGTACTAATGGAAAAATTAATGTCATCACTATATAATCTTTTCTACTGTATTCTCCCCCTTTTCATCTACTTATATATTCCCCCTTTTTTGACAATAGTGCCAAAACTATAATAAAAAAAATGTATATAAAAAGGTGTTTAAATCTTACAATATGTTAAAGATAATATTAAAATGTACCTTTGGAGTGCACAGTGAACGCTCCCATGACTCATTCAGTGTTGTTAGGGAAATTTGATGTTCATGTAAGCCTGAAGCCAAATCCTCCATACTATCAATTGTACTCATATCTGGAGTACCTATAAAAACTTCAGCTTTCTTAAGATATTCTTGTATAATATCCATGTGTGGAGTCAAGAATCCTTGTAATTCTAGTAATTTCATTCTTATTCTATTCTCATCTTCCTTAAGTTCCATATCCTTGTGTGTCAATGCTTTCAATTTTGTAGTATGCTCCATCAATGAATTATTCAACGGGTCCAATTGATTGACAAGCGTAGTCAATTCTATTTCTATCTCTTCCTTCTTTGTCAAAATATCTACAATGAAGTTGGTCAGAATAGAGATCTTATTGAATATTTTTCCAACTTCAAGTAGTGATTTCTTGAGTTCTTTGACTAGTTCAAAAAATGAGACTTTCTCAAGTGCAATCTTCTATACTAGTTTCTCCATCATCTCATTATCCAATCTCTTCTATGCTCTCTTGATCATTTCTTCTTCCATGTCATGATCTAGACTTGTAATTGCATCAACTGAGGTTTTGAGTTGATCAATCATTGATGCTTCTTCATCAATGTCAACATCAAGAACTAGATCAGAAAGTATAACAATGGTTTTTCTTAGGATTTTTATTTTGTACTTCTTTTTCTTCATCTGGTTCTTCTTAGCCTTCTCTAGTATTTTATTTGAAAACAATAACTGGTCCTTGGGCTTAAATTTATTAAAATATTTCTTCAGAATATCAAATTATGGATCTTCTTCTTCATATTCATCTTCTTCTTCCATTATCTTCTTCTTTTTCTTCTCATCGGTATCCTCTATGTGAGTTTGTGAATCACTAGGGGTGTTATCCTTTGGTGTTCCAACCTCATCTTTAGTAATCTTCTCACTTGTACTAGTGTTACTTATTTGTCTTTTTGTTTCTTTCTCTTGTTCTTGATCTTGTTGTTGTTCTCCTTGATTTTCCTGAGTAGATTCACCTTATTATGTATCCTGTGGTTGATCAGTGGTCTCAGGGACTTGTTCTATTTATTTACTCTTTTCTAAGTCATCAACCTTGTTTTGTTCAACATCAACTATGTCATCATTTATCTCAATGTGATTTACATCAAGTGAAGACTGAAGTGGAAAATCTTCAGCTTCATCTCCAACCATAGGAGAGTTTGGATTATTAGTGATATCCTCAATTACAATATCATTAGTTGAATCCTTTGTTAGGTCTATATGAGTAACCATACTTGGAATACTTCCTAACACATCTCCTATTTACTCATTCATAGTGAAATTATCATCTACTTTAGATGTACTTTTTGTATCATGTACCTATGGTGGTTTAATGTTGAATATCCTCTTCCATATCACCATTACCTAATATTCAACTTCTTTCTCCTTTCCAGCTAGTATCTTTGCAGTTTTATGTCCAATACTAAATTTGTCTTTGTATTTATCAAGTGCTTCATCTATTTCCTCTACTATCAAATGTGTCATAATGTAGATAAGTGTCCTTTATCTTACCTCATTTTTAGTTTCAAGTGTTGACTCCCATCTAACATTAACCACTTCATAATGTTCATCAGCAATATGACTTTTGATTTGACTTGGTGTTCTGATGTATTTATGAAAATGGAATACAATAACATCTACAACAATTTTCTTCTCCTCATCAAATAACTTTGAGAAATTGAAGTAGTAATATTACCTATCATACTATGTTATCTTATTGCATTAGAAACTTGAGTTTCTTTCTGAGGAACATTGAACTTTGTCTTTCTATACTTTCTCATGTCAGTGATTTGCTTCTCAGAATCAATTCTCTCACTATCTATTTCATTTTTCTTCTTTTTCTTGGTAGAAGAGGCCTTGGACTATCCTCTATTCTTTCTCTTTACATATGTCCTAGAATTGATAGGTTGAGATGTATCAAGTGGCATAGGGATAGAATATTTACCTTTATCACTTTTCTCCATACTAGACTCTTCTACCGATGGCAGTTTTGGAATCCTATTTTGAGTACCTACTAAATTCCTTTTCCTTTTTCTAGCATCAGGAATTATCTTCTATTTCTCACTTGTGTAACTTATACCTTCACCTATAGAAAATTTCACTTCCAATTGACTAATGATTTTCTTTCAATTCTTGGCTTTTTGAGTTGTAAAGTAATTCTTTCAAATGCCTCCTCAAAAGGACCATATCTCTTTGCCTATTTGTTAACTAGTATCTTTAATAAAGCTTCAATGCTCAAGGTTAACATATGTTCATCAATCTCATATCCCATCTCAGATATCCATGAAATTCTAGGATCTACCGCTTGTATCTTACAAGTGCTAGTATCAACTATAAAACAAACTGTCTTTGTATTTCTCCATAATATGTGGAGGTATCATATACCTCTTATGCATTATGTCCTTAAAGTCTTTTAAATATCCCCACATTACATTGTTTAGGTTATCACCTAATTCACCTATGTATTCATGAGCTGGTCTATCTGTCTTCCAAGTTACCGTTCCTTTAGCAGGGAAAATTTTTTTCACATAGAAAAACATACATACCAAAAATGATTCAAAATTTACAGATTTCTTCTTGTCTTTCTGAATCCTCTTTAAGTTTTCCAAAAATTTAAACCTCACCAGCTCAGCTAGGTCATATCGTGTTCCTTCCTTCACTATCTAGTAAACGACATGAATAGCTCCACAGGGCACACTATTCAACCAACTAGATTGATAAACCTTATAGCTGACAATCATTGCTGCAAAGTGAACATCTTGATCTTCGATATTGTCTATAGTCATCACTCTATGATCTTGCTTTGACTTTGTGAGTTGTGCAACTATCTTTGTGGATATTTTCCTTAGGGTGCAGGGTTCCCCATCTGCTGAGAAACCTATTATCAAATGAATTAATTCTTTGGTAATTTTGACTGGTTCCTCCAGCCATATGAATTAGTCATGAAAATGACTCAAAACATATCTAATTCATTCTTCTTTGAATATCTTTGGTAAATCCATAATATGTGTCAAACCCTTCATTCAAAGATGTTTGAACTTGTCTTTAAGTTCACCATTGCTGCACATTTCCAAATATTCCTTTTGAATTTTCTCATTTCCTAATTCAACAATATTGTAGTGAATGAAGGTTCTTACATCTTCAATCAATAGATATTCAGGTGGAATTAGGAATAGGGCACCAATTTTGTCAACTTATGTTGCCTTTAATGGGTGTAACTTATGTTCAGGTTCTGCCTCCTTAGTTATCTCAATCAATGTAGGTGTAGAAACCCTTGACGCCATAGTAAATCAATAGATTTCTTCTTTGTAACTCTATCACACCAAATTAATTCACAAATAATCACCGCTCTACTTAATATATCAGTTAGAGCTTTTGAATTCTTAGTTTGAATCTCTGTAAGTGATTTTCTCATATAGTTCTCACAATCAATCACAATAAGATATCACACTCTGCTCCTGTAAATTCTCTTCAAAATGCAATATAACTAGTGATTAGGTTTACCTCTAATTTATTTTCCCTCCCAAAAAAGTTAGCCAATGGCTAGTTAAAAAATTAAATGCAGTTCACCGATATTTCTCTATTGATTACAATTTCTACCGGTTAATGCCAAAAGTAGCATTAACACATAACCTTTTGCAAATGATAAAATTAGTGATACATAACAACTCATCTCTATGAAATTTATAAAAAAATAAGATCAGTGCATATTACTATGCAAATAGATATTACCTCTCATCATTATAAGGGATCGGTTAGATATAACAATGAAATTCAGTCCCTAAGCAAAACTTACTTGCTTAGTTTGAGGGTGAATCCCCTGTGTCAGAGGATGTAGGGTTACTTGTTGATGAATTGGCATCTTCTTTAATTTATTATTTCTTGACCCAAACTTTTTCCATCTCATTCCTCACTTCTTTAATGTATTAACAGTCTTTTTACCTTTCTTATCTTCATTGTTTAGTGATCGATTCCTATATCTACATTCTCTTACAAGATGTCCAATATTATGAAAATAGAAACATGCCATACCTATTGTGCTCTAGGGTCCAACATTACATCTAGGATTTCTCAATAAAAAATTCATAGAACCATGTCCACAATTTCCACAAATAGTACATGAAACATTCATGTTACCTTCTCTTCGTAGAATATTCACCCATTTGTTATGTGTTGTTGATATGCAATGTTCTACCTTGTGTCCAAACTTGTTGCATGAATAAAAATAGCCTTTAAAACTCCTTTTAGATGATCTACTACTGATTCTTGATCTACAATCATAAGCTTGATGACCATACTTATTGCAATTGTAACAGTAACCATTAAAATGAGTAGTTCTTGGAACATTCACTGGTTGGCTTCTATATACATTAGCAGTGTGTCTAGGATTTCCACAATTCTAACAAGTGGGTTTAGTAGGTTTCTTACCTTTTGGACTTGTGTACAACTTCAAAATCTCATATTCTTGTTCAACACCAGATTTAGATGATTCTCCTTTTTCAAATTTGTTATCACTGGTATATCCTAGGCCAGAAGTATCTCTAGGTCGTCTTTGAATTTTCTATTTCTCATCAATCTTCTACATGATTTTTTCATATTGCTTGAGTTTTTCATTTGTCTCTCTCTCAATCTTTAGGCCTTCTTTCAATTTTTCACTCTCCTTTCTCAGTGATTCATTTTCAGCACACATTTGTAAGTTTTCATCACTGGTGTCACTTAGTTGTTCATTTAGTGCATGGTTCTCATGTGTCAATCTTTGAAGTATAATTTTTTTTTTTTATCAATTCTTCAACATTCCTTTTTGCAATTTCAGTAATCTTTTTTGCATCTTCAATAATTCTCATGCCTTCAAGTACTTCACACATCCTTATAGCTTGACTTTCTTATTCTCTTTTCATCTTGGATGTTTAATCAGTCAGGATCTTGTTCTTTTCCATCGGATATGCCATA
This sequence comes from Thuja plicata, assembly GCA_018584345.1. Taxonomy (NCBI): domain Eukaryota; kingdom Viridiplantae; phylum Streptophyta; class Pinopsida; order Cupressales; family Cupressaceae; genus Thuja; species Thuja plicata. Next base: position 1,821,558 of record MU225193.1, on the reverse strand, counting down.
GATGCATCAACTTCTTTAGAGTTAACACTTCCTTTAGATAATTCATCAATGTTTTCTAGAATGTCTCTTAGTTTTTCAGACAATTCTTTCCTTTTTGCCAGAGAAGCCTTAAGCTTGTTCTCCAGCTCCTTAATCATCTCATTAGCTGCAACCAACTATCTTTCATACCTATATCTTTCCATCTCCATATACATACTCCCCAAGTTGTTAATTTTTTTTTCTAGAGAGTCTGTTCTCTGATACCAATTGTTGGAAATAATAGGTATTGAGAGGGGGTGGTGAATCAGGACTAATAAAACTTTTAGACTTATATTAATAACTTTGAATAACAACAAAAGAAACTTCCAAACTAATAAGCATATAACTGTAACTTTAAAGTAAAAGTTCAATGCATAAAGTAACAACACATTCACACTCAAATTTTTATCATGAATACCCTTGGTTAGAAGGAAAAACCACTGTGGGGATGATACCCACAATCTTCTCACTGCAGTAGAAAAGGGTGCTCTAATAAAAGCTTACAATATTTCACTTTATAGGTGACTCACCCTATTAGGAGTGAATGATACCTTGTCACAAGTATCTAAAGTCCTATTACAGACTACCTTGTTAAAGGATTTAATCCCACTATTTCAGTGTTCACCCTATTAAGGGATTTACAAAATAGAATCTTGTGAGAGACTACCTAGTTAAGGGATTTTAGATTGTTGAAACTATTAGGAATACAACAATAAAATTGACCCGTGAAATGCACTTTTGAATGATAATTAGATCCTTGATTCTATGTTCTCTCTCTGAACTTTGTTCTGAAGCTTCTTTGTAATCTTCTCTGCAATTGTCGTTCAAGATGTAACACTTCAATTGTTCTTTTTCTTTTTTTAATACGCAAATGTCGAAGCCAAGTAATTCTATTGATCATAAATTTAAGTACACATATCTCTATGTGTTGCAGGCACTGGTAGGAAAGAACAAAGAACAAAACCTCCATTCTAGCCTGTGACTAAGTACAGATCATACAAATTATTCCAGGGGCATACCCCTTATAACGGAAAAAAATTTCCTGAAGCTTATTACAATTTATTACAGTTTACCTCATCTTCTCATAAGAGTACGGATCATAAAACTAATTACATTACAAAACAAACCCTAACATTGCTTTCCATTATCTTCTACAGAGATGGTCCTTCATTTCCTATTATTGTTGTTCCTGCATAAGCCTTCATAACCCAAATCTACACAAGCTATTCTTCTACCAATCTCGTTACTCATAGATGACCAGTTATACAGATAAGAGTAAAGAAAGGGAAATATTGGGACCATAAAACATAGAAAAGTTTAAAGGGAACTAGGAATCTCTTCACGCCTAAACTCAATGTTAATGAAAATATATCATGACAGATAAATAGGAAAACAAATCCATATCAATCTTTCTTTGAATATTTATCACAACATTATTTAACTTTAGATGTGGATAGAGATTTAGTTTTTCATTAGTGACAAATAAATCTTGTAGACCACTTAATATCCAAATTAGTAATTAGTTCTAAAAAGATGTTGTAATCTGGTGGATAAGGAACTTTTCTAGTCACAAGAACAAAATACAAGTAGCTACAAAGCTAAACTTAGAACACAAAAGGGTTCCCGACTATACACAGAAAATAGAGAAAGAGACAATTTCGATCTTTGAATAATAGCAAAATAATAAATTAAAGGACTAGAAAACTATCCATCCCTAAATCACAAAATTTAATGAAAATATATACCATACCAAATTTGGAGTACAATCCATCTCTTACATCGATATATATATTAATTAAACCTTGTTAAATTTTAGATGTAGAGTAGGAATTCGTGCATTGATTCTTTACCAAAAATGCTGAAAATATAATATAGAAAGATATTGCACATACAAATTAGAATTAAAAATTTGACATAGGTACTATATGTAGGTGATAGTAGTGATATCCCAGTTAAATCTGGTTGAGTCAAAGAGGCTTCTAACAGGGTCGATTTTAATTATTTTTTATTCCTTTTAAGGTTAGTTTAATATGATTATATAATACCAAAAAAAAGATTTAATTTGCCTAATAATTCATACTTGTTAACCCTAACATCATAGAGTGGAGGAAAGTACATATCATGATACTATTATTTACAAATTCTCTACGGTACAAAAGGGCACAATACTTAGACAAATAAAGTAAAGAAAAATCCTATTGTTATACTTCACTATGATTTAGATTTGAAAGTAAATTATGACAACTTTTAACCATAGATGATAACCCTTTGCTAGTGCAGTATAATCAATTGCATAATAAGAGAGGAAGAGAGATACTAACTTAAAATACACAGTACCACAAATACTCATACCAATAAAACTAAACCCCATCTGCATCTTAACATCAATAAATTGGTAAGTATACACATAAATTATTAATACATATTCTAGGGAATATGTATCAATCTTCCATCTATATATTCATCAATTTATTAATCCATAGATGTTGACATAAATTAGCCATATCCATCATGAGACAGTCTGTCGACTCTAAAAACTCATTTCCATCAGAAAAAACAAAACTTTGAAAATCACTATATAAATATTGTTAACCAAACTACATTTAATTGTATCCATCTTAGTACAAAGAAAATAGACACACACAATCGAAAGGTACACAGATTGAGCAAGTTTCCAAAGAGAAACAATCTCAAACTAAATTCTTAAAAAAGGATAACCATCAACTCTGAAAAACTTATTGATTCCTATATCATTTTATTACCAGCTTCCTCTATTTCAGACTCATTAAATCCATCCCTATTTGTATTATCAACATCATCCTCCCTAATGAATACTTCAAACCAATCTTCCTTCGCAGGAAAACAGACATGGAGGAAAACAAACAAGAAGTCCATATTTCTCCTGATGGAAGGTGTTGTTCCAATAAAATAATCAAGGTCCTTAGAAGTAAAGATCGGGTAGGAAGGAAAAGGTACTCCACCGATAGTAGGGGTATCATAGAATCATGGCTGAGGAATTAATGAATCCAATCTGATATTTTGGATCACTTTTCCCAAGTTATGCAGATATTGATGGTTGAAAAGCCTTCTACATAGACATCCAATATCTTCCTTCCTGGGGTCCACTTGAAGGGATGACACAATAAACATTGTAGGAATATCAGAGTTGACCCTAAAGATATCAGTATTGGTGATAAATTCTTGCCCAAGATTTTAAAAACTACACAAAGGACTAAGTTGTGGGTTGATAACATAATTGCCTTCAGACGGTTTATGGTGATTTCACCATCAAAGGCAATCTGGACTTTGGAGATCATAATCTTAATGGTAGTAGTCATACTAAAGAGGGCTAGGGAATGTAGGATGTAAGGGAGAGAGAGTAGAATTGGATACTTATAGTTTTTTTAAAAATGGTTTGGCTCTCCTAGAGGAGGGCAATCTACAATAACCAGAAAGCTGTTATATCAACCAAGAGAGTTACCATCTAACATCTTCTTATACATATAAATTAATAGGGAAATAAGGTTTCCTTCTAATCATTATATCTTATCAAATCCAACTTAGGAGATTCCTGTTAATAAAGGAAAGACTAGTTCTAAGATCCTTAAGCCATAATACTTCACCACAGAACTTGCTTACATGTAAACAAAGACCATATGATTGGAGTGAAAATACTGAAGACACCTAAAGCCTTATCCGCTTATGTTTGAAAGATGAGACCCTCTTCATAGATTGTAAGGATTCAACTTCCTTAGGCATCAATTACATACCTATGTGATACAAAAGTCCCCAATTTTAGAAGGAAAGTGAGTATATGAAATGGTTACTATTTATTTAACTGTAAAGTAATACTTTAAGAAATAACTTTTTCTCATAAAACTATACCATCGACACTCATGAAACTTGCTCTATCTACCTACCTACCAAGAAAACTAGCCATCTTCAAAAGAAATTCAATTTTAAAATAAAACCTAATATTCTTCTATTTGATAAAAACAACTGTACATGGTAACGATATTTAGGATAATTTCTATATCACAAGTAACCAAAAATAATCTATCTAGTAATTATATATATAATATGGGGATTAATGCCAAACTACTGCTGTTCTACTAGAGGAGATGTCTTAGGGTTTGCAGATTTAGCATATTAAACCCCTCACTATAATAAAATAAGTCCCTTACTATTTATGCTTTAAAATAACCAGATCACCCGATTCATCATCTTCCCCTTGGATATCAATTTTGGGAATCTTCCCTTTGTCCTTAGCGTCATTCTTGTTCATTTTATGCCAACTATTTTTGGCAATAATCTAGATATTATTTAGATTAAAATTTTCCATGGAGATAGGAACTTGATAACCCTCATCTTGCAGATATTTCCATAACCACATAGTATCAGAAGATGGAATGACCCTTAGCCATTTCAGTAAGAAGTGGACATTTTGTTCCACTGAACCCCAGTTATTGTCAAAAACATCTTTATCTCAGAAGAAATAGATAGGGCATCGTAGGGTTGTTGTATCCTCTTCCAGGCTACCTATTGCTGCTCTCATATAAACCTTTGGGAGAGGAATTTCCAATTTCTCATTCACACTGAATACATCTTTCTCTAGACTTAACAATATTTCCTTAGATAAAACCCTTTTACATAGGGTAACTATGTCAATTTTAGGGATTTTAGCAAGAAAAAGGCATGCTATAAATGTACCCACAATTTCCCCATTAGTACGCAGATTAAATGCAAAATCATACCTATCTTCCTTAAAGACCATCTCGATAGCTCTCCTAACGAGATCATTTGATGGTAGGAGAATGTGATTCCAGCGTTTTGGCTGAATGCATCCTCTAAAGGTCATCTGCCTATTGCCCTCAACATGGAAGACCATAATCTTGGTTTCCATACTTCAAATGATGAGAGATAAAACCTGAGCAACGCTAACTATAAGAGAATTCTAAGAGAATTTCATCTATAAATAAAATATATCAAAAGTTTCTAGAGATACCAACTAAGATAATCTAATTTTGAGAGAATACGAGTTGGGTAGCTTCTACTATGGGTTAAGTTTTCATTATTACCACATCATGTCATGTAATAATGTTTATAATTTGAGGATTATGGCTTCCATAGATATCTAGGGTGATGATGAGGAGGACATACTTCCAGATTAGGATTATTTAATGATATTTAAGGAGTTTTGAAGATATGGTAATAGATCTTGAATCAGCCACTGTATACAAGCATGGGTAAATTAACTATGTTAAGTCAAAAGTACTTAATCCTCCTCTATAACCCAATTAAATTGAGGGTCACTAATTTAAAGGAAGGAAATTTATAGTGACATGAATAAAGTGTTGCAAAGATAATAAATTTGTCTAGAAGTTATGATTCAAGCCTTAGATTGAAACTGTACTAAAATAATTTATCTAGAACCTCATTAAGGTAGTGATGTCGCGAGATAAGTCTCAATAGCTAAATTAGCTAATTTATCTGCCCTAACATTTCCTTCCCTATAAATGTGATTGATGGTAATGTTATCAAAGGATTGAAATAAGATCAAGGCTATTGATAAGATTGAGTCAAGTATCTAATTAAGAAGTGAACCCTTCCTAAGGGCATTAATAATAATTACAGAGTCACCTTCTATGGCTAAATTTTTTATGCCTAGTTTTTTACCTAGAGACGAGCCTTCTGCTAAGGCTACCAATTTCGCCCAGTTATTAGTTTCTTTACCTATGAATCTATCCATCTTAGCTATTTCCTTACCCTCAGAATCATGAATGCAACAACCAATCCCTGCTAAGCCAAGATTACTGCACAAAGCTCCATAAAAATTAAGTTGAAACCATCCAAATATAGGTGGTATCCATTTATAGTTAATATGTTTTTTAGATGAGGAAGGCTCCCTAGGACCAATGAAAGGAGGGAGTTTAAGACCAATCCACCTATTCCTAATTTCTTCATCCCAAAAGGTCGTAACCACATTCTTTTTGTTATTATGCATTATTCTATTGTTTGTGAAAAGAGAATTTCCTAGAGTTCAAGATGGAGCTAAGACTAGTTTCCTCGGAACTAGGAAGATTGAAAAAACTTCTATCCTTCCACTACCAACCATTATCCTTATCTAATGTTATATAATATTTTATTTTGTTACCCCATCTAATTTCTAAAATGGATTTGTATTGGTCCCAATTACCTAACAGATTTAAAGCTTTATGACCCTCCCGTGAATCTGACCAAAAAAGGGCACCCTCTCCTTTACCAAGGTTCCAAGTAAGTTTTTCTTGGATAATGAATCTAAAATATTAGATGTGTCATGAAGTTCCAAATTCTGGAACCTCTAGGGGGTTCTTTTCTCTGAATATGTTGATAGAATTTAGATGATTTAAGTATTTATGAGATAATATTCTAACCCATTTAAGGTTGGGGTTATTAAACATTTTCCATACTAGTTTAGCCCCAAAAGCTTTGCTTTGAAGTTTTAAATCTTTGATACCAGTACCCCCTTCCAGTTTAGGTCTACACACCTTATCCCACGCCAATAAGGAAATTTTTTGTTTTTCACCTGTGCCTTGCGAAAAAATGTTCTCAAAATTTTATTAAGTTCATTTATTTGTTTAATTGGAAGATCCAAACAGGCAAGTTGATATAAAGGAAGTGCAGATAGGACAGATTGGACCATAATTTCCCTCCCTACAGTTAATAGCCACTTGCCTTTCCAAGAGGTCATTATAACTCTAATTTTCTATAAGGTATGATTCCATAATGAAGAAGACCTTGAATCATGATCCAGATAGAGCCCTAGATACTTAAAGGGAAGGTCACCTTTCTTGAAATTCATTGTCTTGCTAATATCCTATTCAAGATGAGGAGGAGTATTAAAGAAATTTTTTTTTGATTTATCTTTATTGATTTCTTGACCTGAGGCCAATTATATTGATCCAAGATCATTTTATATTCTTTAGCCTCTGAGATGGAGCTCTGGCCATAGATCATAGTATCATCAAAAAATTATTGATGGGTTGTAGAATCCACACCCTTAGTAATTTGAATACCCTATATTTTATTGTCACATTTTGAATTGTTAATAGATCTCCCAAGAGCATCAACCATGATGATGAAGAGAAAAGGAGAAATAGGACCCCCCTAATAGATTTCGCTATTAATTTCAAAGAAACAAGTACTGATAGTTTAGGAGTAGAAATACAAGCATAAATCAGATTAACCCATTTGTTTGAAAATCCAAAGGCAGATAGACATTTCTTTAAAAAAACTAGTTCACCTTTTCATAAGATTTTTTCATATCTAATTTTATTATCATACTAGGTTTTTTGTTAGTATTAACAAAGTGCATAGCCTCATGAGAAATAATGATACCATCATAAATTTATCTGCCAGGGACAAAGCCATATTGTTCATCAATAATAATAAACGGGAGAAGTTTTTGAAGTCTGCTAGCCATAGTTTTATAGAATAGTTTATATAGAGTGTTGCATAATGTAATAGGTCTATAGTCACTAAATTTTTTTGGTTTCTCTTTTTTAGGGATAAGAGCTAAGAACATATTATTTACTTCCTTAATAAAGTTACCATAGTTTCTAATTCTATCTAAGGAAGCTGTAACTTCATCCCCTAGAAAGCTCCAAGAATTCTGGAAAAAAACAAGTAGGGAAGCAATCAGGACCAGGTGATTTATCCAGATTCATCTTTTTAAGGACATTTTCCACTTTAGCATTCATAAACCTTTCAAGTATTTTCTTATTTTGATCTTCTGATATAAGTTTAGGAATGTTTGCTAAAATATTGTCTTGACTATCCAATTTTGGGATATAGTCTGACTGGTAGATATGTTTGAAGAAATTTACTGCTTCATTAGCAATATCGAATGGTTCCTCAATCAATTGGTTATTCATACCAATAATTGAAGTGATTCTATTAATACATCTGTGTTGTTTAGTACTATTATGGAAGAATTTATAAATTCTATCTCCCTCAACCTGCCATATTTCAGGAGATTTTTGATGCCAAAAGATTTCTTCCTTAGCAAGCACATCCTCATATTGTTTCATCAAGCCTTTAACTTCCTCATATAAGGTATTTTCCATACCATACGTAAAAACCTTTTGATTAAGATATTGCAATTTTCCTTCTAGAATGAATTTATTTTCAAAAATGTTACCAAATTTAGTTTTATTCCAGGTTTTTAATTATTTCTTAATAATTTTAAGTTTATTAACTACCTGATAAAGTTTTGAACCTAAAATCTCTATCTCTGTCCACCATATCCTAATCATTTCTAAAAACTCATCTTCCTTAAACCACATTTGTTCAAATTTAAAGGGACAGTTCTCTGGACACTTACCTTTTAGTATTTTAAGTTCTACATGAAAGTGATCTAATCCAGATAAGGGAATGACTTTCGCAGATAAAGTAAAAGGAAGCTCATCTAATTTTCCCCATAAAAATAATCTATCCATCTTTTTAGCTATAAAACTGAATCCTTTTCACCTATTATTCCAAGTAAAATAGTCATCAGGGGTAGAAATTTCTAAGAGGCTATTTATGTTTATCCAATAATTAAAAGCCCTTGCGGCTTTAGGGAGCAGGGAAGAACCACCTCTTTTCTCATAAGTTTTAGTAATAGTGTTCAAATCGCCACCAATTATGACAATGTCTTTACTATATTCTTGCAATTTACACTCAATTTCATACCATACTCTTTCCTTATCTAAGTTAGGTATTGGACCATACAAATTAAAAATCTAGAAGCATAAGTTAGTATGAAGATAGTTTACCAGGCCACTACTTCCCATGTGACACCTACTTCTCCAAAGGATACCATGGCAGGAACCCCCCATAGTTCTCTAATACCCAATTTATTATTAAGGTCAATTAGTCCTAAACTATCTAATTTTGCTTCTTGAAGGATTATAAGATCTGTTTTACTACTTGAAATGCAATGTAACATGATACATTGCTTGTTAGGGGCATTAAGACCCCCAACATTCCAGTTCAGGACATTCATGGCAACCTGGGAAGGAACTTCCCCTTCCCTGCATAAAAGATATCTATTAATTTAACCTATCCTATTGCATCCCCTACTAATGATCTCACTTCTTGGGTAGATTTCCTACCTCTCTTCTTTAAATTTTTGGCACAGTCAACACCTAAAATCATATTTTTTGCACATCCAGTGACTCCATCCTCTTTAAGGTTAAGCTCAACATCATATTTCAACACAGGGAACTCGGGCGATAAATATTCTTTAATTAACAGTTCCTTCTAATGAATAACTTCCTCCTTATCACAAATTTCATCCATAAATTTATCCATTAATTTGTCAACCACAAAATCACATAGAAATTAACCTCACTTCTTCCTCTTTCTTCCTTTCTGATTCCAGACTAGCTCTCGAAGGGGTTGAAGGAGGAGAGACTAGGAATTTGCAAGAAATAGGGGAAAAGACCCCAGAATCCCCAATATGGTCATCACCAAAGCAAACAATTAATTCTCCATCCAAATTCAATTTATGTTTAAAATTTTATACTATTTCTTCCTAGCTCGGGACAATATCCTGCTCAGTCCCAATCCTATCCTCTAATGATGATCCTACAGTCATATTTGTATCAATCCTAATGATAACATCCTTATTAGACTGAGTTCCACTTGAAAGAGGTTGACTGGGAGAATGCAGATTTAAGCTAGAGAGAGCTCTAGCAGGAGAGTCCATACTTGACCCACTAATATTATGACATCAATTAGATTAAGGTTAAGAAGCCACGCGGGTTCCCCAGAATCCATGTATTTATCATGCAACGCTATCTCAAAACTGCCTTTGTTATTGAGAAAATTGATGCTCACATTCTTATCTTCTGAAAGTTTGAGGTTATCAAGATATCTATTTTCACTAAGATTCAAGATAGGAGTAAACAATTCTTTATTTTTATTTCTGATGTTATCCTAGGTGAGATTTTCCATAGTTAATTGATCATGCAATATCTCATCTACATCAAAATAATAATATACTACAATATGGTTAATCAATACAGATGATGATTTGCAACATATTTCTAAGGGAGAAATAAGTATATTATTTAAGTTCATACAGACAATTATAATTTTCTCAGCATAAAGTTGTTTCAAATCAACAAAACCAATAAATTTGCCTATGCAGTTCCCTATCTTCCTCAAAGTTTCTTCATCAGAAAGATCAATTGGGATATTTTTAAGAAGAATAGCCTTTTCAATAGAAAACTTTTCTAGCTTTGACAGATTGAAAAAAGGGTTCCAATCTAGGGTTGAAAATTCAATATTTTTGTATTTCAGACAACCTTCTCATAGTAATTTTTCTTTCAAATTTTTATCTAAACAATCAACATATAATTTTTTTTCCTGGAGGTTAGTTATACTTGTACACACAAAATAGTGCACTTCTATGAATCCTTACATGCAAGGAAACTCAAGAATGAGCCCTCACAAATCGATCCATAGCTCTCTATGCATGGAGTTGCAAGATTTGTAAAAATTGCTCTCAGCTAGAGCTATAAACTCATGACCTTGCCAATAAACCATACAATGAGAGATTCAATAAAGACAAGGGCAAGAATGCCAATATCCTCAAGAATCAAAATGTATGCAATGCAATGCAAATCTAAATGAAAATGCAAGCTAAG
>MU225193.1:1778950-1801000 GCA_018584345.1 Thuja plicata | reverse complement strand
TTTATTTAATTAAAAGAGAGGTTTTCTTTCAATTAAATAAATTAGAAGAATTTTATTTAATTAAATGAGAGGAATTGAATTTAATTAAATAAGAGGAATTTAATTAAAAGGGATATTAAATCTTTTAATTAAATGAGAGGAATTTTATTTAATTAAAAGAGAGATTAAATCTTTTAATTAGATAAAAATGATCAAACCTTAGGAATTATTGAAATAATTGAATAATCGAATTAATTAAAATTTGATCAAGGAAATTGATTTGAATTGAAAATATTCCAAAGCATTGATTCAGGAAATTTGATAAATGATAAAATGATAAATGGGGCCCAAAGTCTAGGCGACCATTTTAGGGTGCATACAATACTTACCTTATTACACAGCTCTTCCTTTAACCACTTCACAATCTTGCAGACAGGAGTACCAAATCCATTCTATCTGCAAAATAAACCATAAACGATGCACAACTCCTATGTCCTCTCAATCAGTCCATTCTTAATAACTAATTTCATAATTTTATTATTCTAATTGGGGTTAATAGATGATGATTCAAGATTCATTTAATCTATATGGTGATTCAAGATTCCTACCTGGCTTAGAGTCACCTAATATATTCCCTAGTTCCTTGATTCTTCTATGAGGAGGGTACACTTTACCTTTGGGCGAAGAGGTATAAGACCAGGATTTACCAATTCCATCAGAAAATTTAACCAAAGGAGGATGTTCCTTGAGGGTTACTTTTGAAAGATCAACACTAAGTGTCTAGGAGAAAAAAATTTCCCCAAACCCTTTTTCTTTAGGGATGCTAGGTCTACATAAATCATTAGATTTGTGATGCAGAGGAGAGTAGACTGCAGTAGCAATGGGATTACAAAAGGCAGGATTGAGAATACCCCACTTAGGGGCTACCACATGATCACAGCTAGGATTAGAGATGGCAGTATTGAGGTGATCCATTGAATGATTCTCCCATGGAAAAACCCTAGGAGAGCTCCTAGGGGAAGAAGGAATTAGAGCAAAGAAGTGATTGAAATTTGAAACCGAAAAGGGTTTCAAACATTTTTGCTAAGGGAGTCGACGAGTCCCAAGAACCACCTTCCATGCTACCTCCCTATTAACATGAAAAACCTCAGAGCTAGAAGAATAGGGATTAACGAAAACACTTACCAAGTTTTCATATTTTTTCTTTGAAAACACTGAGAGTTATTTGTCCAGCTTATCCATACTGAACGATTTGAAACACACGAATGTAGACCCATTTTGCATTTTACTTCAACTGTTCTTTTTCAATACCATCACAACAACCTTTTTACAATAACAATATCTATCCTCTTATAATTTTTCACCTTTGATTGAAAACCTAATTAGGGTTTTTGTTTCCATGCAAATTAACTTATTCAATCATAAACAACTCATTAAAACATTACAATCTCACCGTGTCGTCCATAACAATCATCAAGTTTTTTTCTCCAACATGAAATATTTCTTCAATATTATTAGTCAAAATGTGCCTTGAATACATAATCATATCCGTACACAACTACCAAGAAATTGACTTATTCAACTTTTGAAAGCATTTACTAGGTTTTTCATCCTTTCCAAATTCATTGAATCATCCACTGTCATAACTGCTTCGATCAATCATTCAAAACTGTTCCTTGACCTTTAACATTTACCTGTTCACTGAACTGATTGGTTGGCAGTATCTTCACTAGTGTCCTTTACCAATGTGACCTAAGTGGCACAATCACAAATATTAGTTCACTTATTTTCCATGAACCTTCCATTATATAGATAGTATACTTGAATTTTTCAAATGATTTGTCCTTCACTTGACTATTTGTTCACATGTTCTACTTCACTTGTAGTTACCGATTGGTATAAATTGTCTACCTGTTGGTAGAAATTCTTGTATTCACATAAAACTTACTTACCTATGTATTGGATTTCCATCAATGAAAGCCATACTCTTTATGGTATCATCATCAATGTCAGTTTTCATAATTCTGATATCATCAATCATAATTACTAATAGAATTATTGATTACTATAACTACATATTACATTATCAAGAATATTCTAAAATTAGAATACCATTATAATCTAATAAATCTCCTATCATATACCAAGATATATTTTAAGGGAGGGTATTAGAATATGGTATCCATAATCTGAGACACATATAGTTTATTTATATATTTCAATTTATCATAGCAAAGGTCTATCTTACATAGCTCTTTTCCAATGGTAATTACTATAGTATAACTTCTTTGTTGTATTACACTACTCTCTCTCTTAACACCAGTATCCCATGCTTTTTTATCCCCTAGTGTTCATCCCTTATTTATCTATCTTATTTATATCCTAATTATTGTACACGATCTTAATCCTACTGGTGTTTCCATTGTGATGATATATGGTTAGTCGACTACTAATATTGTCTTATAATTGATGTCAACTTATTAGGATTTATTTATCATTGTTTTATTTATTGGTGTTTTTTACTTAGAATCATCGACTCCTAAATGAGTTCAAGTAAATATGTATTACATAGTTTAGTCATCAATTGTAAAGTATATTGGTTAATTAAAAATCATTAATATTAATATTGATTAACTTCAACTGATTGTATGTTTGAAGTCATTTAGTTGATGATCAACTGAGTTACAGATGTGATGATAGACATTAATCAGTTAATGTATTGTCATTAATGTCAACTTATTTGAATATCAATCATGGTAGCAAACATCTTTTATGGATTGAAGATCTAGAATAAATTTTTTTTATGTGGTCGGTAATAGAAGAGTTCTATATACATCAAGTTAGAACAATGGACACCAAGTAAACATAGTGTATACCGAGCATAGTATTAACCAAGAAAGGTATCACCGACGCATCACAGTATTGACCAATTAAAACAAACTAAAGGTCGACTAAAATGATGAGCTGACATTTGTTTATGATTTAAAGGTAATTTATAGTGTTTGTAATGTTGATCAAACGACTATGAAAAATTCAAGATGATCAAAAGAAGGATATTGAAACATGTTTTTGACACAACTTTTGAAGAAGGTTTAAGCGACAAAATCAATGATGGAGATCAAGTGAAAAAATATTGGATGGAAATTAAACGAGTTATGATGTCTATATGAGAGAAAAGAGATTCATTATGAATCATACATGCAAACAGGCACATGTATATTGTTTAAGATATTAAATTCATGCATGTCTAATCAAACTGGTTGAAGACAGAACCGAGCAATTCTACAGACCACCAAGCAACAAGGAAAATAGTATTTACCGAGCAGAACATAGTATGATGAATCAGAGGGACTAAATTGATTATTGATTAGAGGTATTATGTACTTAGCATAGATCTGAAAATCTACAAATAGAGTTGTATTTGAGTTAGATCATTATTGTATCAATTTAACCATTGTTACAGAAAAATATCTGAACTGAGTAGGACTTAGTAGTCTTTATTATGAAATTCAATGAATGTTGATTGTTTTTTTGTTAACCCCATAGTGAATGATTGATCAAGGGATACCTGTTAGTGATAAATCCTCTAACCAGGTCACACCTAACAGTGTGCATTGTAACCTTTAACAGGGTTGGCTCTTTACCGAGCTCACTTCAGAAGAGTGAGTTATTTTGGGTTACCATTCCCATGTGGTTTTTCCCTTAGCAGGTTTTTCATGTTAAAATGTGTGTTAATGTGTATGGATGTGTTGGATTGTTATTTTTATTTACACATTACTTTATATGCATTGATCGGTAATCATAGTATTGAATTAGTGCTACTCGGTAGATGAGTTTATAGATGAGTTTGAAATTAAGTTTGAGATCACAGTTCATATTTCACCGAGTTGATTTATATGTTTGAAATTGTTGTTATATACATCTAGGAGTATTTGGGACTATAGGATAACTACAACTAATTGATTCACCCCCCCTCTTTGTTATCTAATAATTGGTATCAAAGCATACAGTACTTAAAAGGAAAGTTTTAAAGGACTTAAGCTAAAGATCACAAGATGTATAAGAAAGATGTCCCTAAGCTGAACAAGGACAAATTCTAGACATGGAAGAGAAGAATGAGACTACATTTATCAGGGATTGGAAATGATGTCACACAATACCTGGATACTAAGTTCATCTTACCTATTGGACCTTTGACTATTGATCAGCTAAGAGAAAGATATGAACACAATACTGTGATGATAGAGCTTGCTTCTTCACTATCTGATGTTGAATTTGAGGATGTCAAGACATGTAAAAATGCCAAGAAGATGTCGAAAATGCTCACACTAGTTCATGGAGGAGATGTAAATGTGCAAAGAGATAAAGCTAAAAGTCTCAGAGGAAAGTTTGATGACATGAGAATGAAAGAAGGAGAAAACGTAACACAATACAGTAACTGAATCAATGAGGTTATGAATGCTGTTTGTGGAGCAGGTGGAGTTATTGATGAAGATACTATTTTAAGTAAGATTCTAATAACTCACTAGTACATTTTAGGCCAAATTCCAATGTCTATCTGTCAGATTTTTGATGACTATCTATTGGTACTTCGACATATGTAACTGTCACGGTTATTTCATTGGAAATTGCAATGAAAGTGGTAACTATCACTATTTTGACACTGTATTTGTCAGACCTTACCACATTAATATCTATTTTATAATATCATTTCATATGGTACATCTATTGGAATGTTGATGAAACATGTAGCCTATCCAATAGACCACTTGTTGGAATACCATCGAATGTGAAGTGATTGTATGACAAGAAACCCCCTCAAATATATTCCATAGCCGTCGTAACTTTTTGTCACAAATTTTGATTTATCCTTCGTTATGCCTATTAGAAGGCTGACAAAAATCAAGTGACCCTCCAACAGGACAACCCGACGAATTTATATCACTGTCATTGTAAATACCTGTCGAATGTGTAGTTTTTATGACAGGAAAACTCGTCGAAAAGATAGCACTGACGTCATATCTCTCTATCAAAAATGTAGTCAATCCTTCGATATGTCTGTCAGGATACCAATGGAAATGAAGTGACCCTTCGATAGGAAAACCTATTGAACATATAGCACTACCATCATAATTACCTATCAAAAATGTAGTTTTTTTGACAGGAGAACCCGTAGAATGTATAGCCATGCCGTCGTAAGTTTTTGTCAAAAATGTAGATGTTCTGATAGGAGAACCAAGTTGATGCAAGGCAGGGTCAATAATGGGGCCAAAGGATTTCCCAAATACCAAACCAGCTTGCAGAACCAATGCAAAATCCAAAAAAACATAGTGAGAGAAGAAACATCAAAAATCCTTTATCATTAATTGATCAAGCTCATTACATGTCGGGCTGTAAGGCCTTCCTGGTTTGGGCCATATACAATCATTGAATTACAATTTGATCTTCATACATGGAAGGTCATAGAACTTCTTACAGATAATCTGATATCCAATCCTATTTCTAACTGATACTGAACTGCCTAAACTAAGAACATAGAAAAAAATATATACAAGAGTCCACCAAGAGAGGTCGGCGCTCAAATCCATAAGTGAGACCTAGATTTAGGACTACACAGATCCCAATGAGAGATCCCACATAAATTAAGCCACGGAAAATAGTTGAAGAAGTTGGCCACCAGATCCAACTCCAAAATAAACATCTCGGGCAAAGGTTGACCAAGCAATAGAGTGACTTAGGAAAATAACACCCCAAACAACAGAAGACAAACCCAAGCATCAGAAGAGAAACCTGAGCAAAAGAATAACAAGCATGCCCGAGTGACAAAACCTGAGAAATAGAAACAAGCATGCCCGAGCGACAAAATCCAAGCAACAAAGACAAGCATTCCCAAGCAACAAAACCTGAGCAATAGAGTATTTCTTGAGCAGCCTCCAAACAAACTAAGGAACAAAACAAACATCTTTTTGGTTGAGCAGGATTGCCAAGGACCAAAGATGCTCATGCATCAGAAACTTGGGGTTAATAGAAATGATTCCCCAAATCATGTATCAGGTCCAGCCTGAAATGAATCCAACTTAGATTGAGAAATATAAGATGAGTCCTCAATTGGTCTGTTCTTCCACTTTACCAGATATTCCATGTATTCCTTTCCTTGAGTACTTCTTCCAATTCTCTGTTTCAAAATCTTCTCCACTTCCTCTATCTTCTTCTTAGGATAATCACTTGGTATTGACACTTCTTCATCAGGTTCATGATATTCATACAAGTCTAAAATATTGAATATAGGTGATATATCCATGTCATTAGGTAACTCAAATTCATAAGCATTTCCACTGTCAAATCTTCTCAGTATTTTGCAAGGACCAAATTTCTTCATCTTCAATTTACCATATGTTCCAATAGGAAATCTACCTTTCTTCAAATGAACCATTACTACATCATCAAATTCAAATGTTTTATGTCTTCTAGACCTGTCTGCACTATCTTTTTACTTCTGATTACTTTTCTCCATCTTCTGTTTTACATCTTCATGCAATTTCTTCATGAACTCAGCAAATTCTTCTACTTCAACACTTCTTTTCTCTTCTCCAACAATATCTCTCAAATCTGATATACCTCTCATTTGTGTGCCATGAACAATCTCAAAAGGTGTTTTTCCAGTACTTCTATTCACTGAACTATTGTATGCAAACTCTGCTTGTGCCAACATCAAATCCCAATTACTTGGTGTCTCCAACTAAGCATCTCAACAAATTACCTGAACTTCAGTTTACAACCTCTATTTGTCCATCACTATGTGGATGAAATGTAGAACTAAACTTCAACTCAGTATCCAACTTCTTCCAAAGTGTTCTCCAAAAATAACTTACAAACTTACTGTCTTGGTCAGAGATGATACTCATAACTCCTCGATAATCTATGCAATCTGACAATCTCCTTAAAGAAAAGATCTATTATATGTACTGCATCTAATGTTTTCTTACATGGTTTAAAATGTTTCATCTTAGAAAATCTATCCATAAAAACAAATATGAAATCATTACCTCTTGTTGTCCTAGGTAAGCCAAGAACAAAATCCATGTTGATATCACTCCAAGGTTTCTCAAGAACAGTAATTGGTGTACACAAACTAGTATTCTGACTCACTCCTTTTGCAACTTGACAAACTCCACATATTTTCACAAATTTCTGAACATCCTTATACAACTGAGGCCAAAAGTACCTTTCCTTAAGCAAACTCAATGTTTTATCAATACTAAAATGTCCAGCCAATCCACTACTATGTTTCTCCTTAATCAGATTAGTTCTCATTGAATCTCCTGGAATACACAACTGAATACCTTTGAACAACATATCTTCCTAAATAAAATAGTCTTCATACTTGATTGATTTGAATTAGGTGCTCTGCATACTCTCCACTACTCTAAAAATTCAGGATCACTTTCATACAAACTTTTCATGTCATCAAAACCAAGAACTTCAATTTTCATTTCAGTCAACAAAGATCTTCTTCTACTCAATGCATCAACAACTCAATTAGATACTCCACTCTTATGTTTAATCACAAATGTGAAACTCTACAAATACTCTACCGATTTCACATGTCTCTGATTCAACTTATTCTGAATACCCAAATATTGTAAATCCTTATGATCAGTATACAACACAAATTCATTTGGCATCAAATAATGTCTCCGTTTCTTCATAGCTTGCACAATAGCATAGAACTCTTGATCATATACATAATATTTCTTTTTAGCATCATTCAACTTTTCACTAAATAAAGCAATAGGTTTACCTTCTTGTGTCAACATAGATCCAATTGCACTTCCACTTACATCACATTCAACTTGAAATACCTTACTGAAATTAGGTAATGCTAACATGGGTAATTCAGCAACTTTCAACTTCAAAACCTCAAAACTGTTATCAGATCCATGTGTCCATTTGAATTCTCTTTTGTCTCCTCTCATTGTTTCAGTCATAGCATTGCAAATAGAACTAAAATTTATGATAAACTTTCTGTAAAAACTTGACAATCCATGAAATGATCTTACCTCAGTATCATTATCAGGTGTAGGCCAACTAAGTATAGATTCAACCTTCTCATGATCCATCTTCAAACCATCAGCTGAAATCACAAAACCCAAATACACAAGTTGTTCTTTCATGAAGGAACACTTCATATTTATCAACAAATTTTCCTCTTTCAATCTCTACAACACTTGCCTTATATGCATCAAATTCTCTTCTCTAGTCTTACTGAATATCAGAATATCATCCAAGTATACAATAACACACTTATTCAAGAATTTCTTTAGAACTTCATTCATTAACCTCATAAAAGTACTCAGCTCTAGAATCAGTGCACATTCTCCATTCTCCATTCTTCTTAGGTGCCAATATAGCTGGTACTACACATGGACTCAAACTCTCTCAGATCAAACCTTTGTTCAACAATTCATGAACTTGTCGGTTAAGCTCTCCATTCTCGGTTGGTGTTAACTACTTTGTTTGAAAAACTAGCTCCCAGAATCAGATCCATACAGTGACTGATATCTCTCATTGGTGGTAAACCATCAAGTACATTATATAAAATTATCTCCTTGTACTCAGTGAGTAACTTTCCAACTTCTACAGGAATGTCATCTTTTGTATTCTTACTCGGTTTGGTAGGAAGCAAAGCATAACAAATATCATTTCTTTTCAAATCCTTAACAAATTGTCTACCTTCCATCAGACAAACTTTCACAGATGTACATATCTCTGATGAACTATAAATAATTGAATGTTTGAAGATGTTAAGTTGATGATCACTAAGACACAGAAAGTTAATGAAAGACATTAAATCAGTTAATGTGTTGTATTTTCATTCATGTCAACTTGATATAATCTATATGGTCATGTACATATTGCTAAAGACTTCAAAGAACCAATAAATTAAAGGCTATGCTATCAAGTAATGCATAAAATTTAAGTATTCACAAAGTGACTGTATACACCGATGGAGTGCATACCGACGAACAAAGTAAACAAACAAGAGCAAAGTCACAGTGTCACTTGACAAGAAAAAGCATAGCATTATCGACGAGCAAAGTCATAGTGTTACCCAATGAGAAAAAGCATAGTGTCACCCGATGGACAAAATTATAGTGTTGATTGACAGATAGCAAGACGGATGGAGATCCCAAAGACAACTAAAGTCTCACCGATGGAACAATCAGTTGTCACCGATGACTAACTAAAGTATTGACCGACTGAACAAAGAGTTCAGAAATGACAAAAGGCTTAGCTATCAAGAGATAAATATAGAATTAAATTTTACTTATCATTGTTTTAATCAACAAGATAAAGCCATAGATAAGTAAAGGATTTAAAGATGCTTAGTCTAGTATCAGGATAAGACTCCACTTATCAGGTATTGGAAATGATGTTACTCAATACTTAGATACTAAATATATGTTTCCCACAGGATCACTCATAGTTGAAAAAATGAGAGAGAAGCATGAGAACAACTGCATGATAATAGAGCTTACTTCCTCACTCTCCGATGATGATATTGAAGATGTCAAAACATGCACAACTGCAAAGTAGATGTGGGATAAATTGAATCATTTACATGGTGGTGATACAAATGTTATGAGAGCCAAGGAAGAAAGCCTTAGAGGAAAGTTTGATGATCTCAGAATGAAAGAAGGTGAAACCATCACACAGTACAACACAAGAATCAAAGAGGTAGTCAATGCTATTCAAGGAGTTGGAGGTGTACTAGATGAAGAGACAGTGGTAAGTAAACTTCTAAGAACCTTACTCCCTACTTATGCTACTAGAGTATCTGCCATACAAGAAATGAGAGCAGTAGAAAATAACAATGTTACTCTAGATAGTTTGATTGGAAGACTGATTTCATTTGAGATGAATAACTTTGATAATAGTGTCTTACCAAACATAGAGTCTGCATTCAAATATTCTTTGAGAATAAGCAAATAGAGTCATAAACACACTATGAGAAAAGATGGTGAAAGTGAAAGTGAAAAAGAAGATCTTGATGAAATTGAAGCACTTATGGCTAGAAGAATGCAGAGAGGCAAAGGTAAATACAAAGTTAAATTACCACTTGTATGTTTTAATTGTAAAGAGATTGGACACTTTGCTGCAAGCTGTCCTAACAAAAGAAAATATGACAAAAGTAATGACAGATCATTTGAAAAGAAGTTTGACAGAGGTGATAACCAAGATTACATAAGCAACTGACAATTAGAAAGAAGAGATACCTGAGACTAAAAGGACAAAGGAAAGAAGGCTAGTTACCTAGCTACATGCAAAGATGAAGATACTAAAACCAAATCTGATGAAGACATCAAGATGGTGTTTGTGGAAGTAAAAGATGATTCAAATGAAGATGAAAGGTATGTAGAAACTGCACTCATATCTAAAGTTAGCAAGAATGATATCTAGATCATAGATAGTGGCTGCACTCACCACATGACCGGTGACATATAAAAGTTTAATACTTTTGAGTATTATAATGGTGGTACAGTAAGATTGGGTAATGACACACCTTGTCCAGCTGAAGGTAAAGGAAATATAATGTTGAATAACCTGATAAAATGTGAAAATGCTTATTGGGTGAAAGGATTGAATTATAATCTATTGAGTGTTTCTCAGCTAAATAATTCAGGTCATAGAGTAGCATTTGAAAATAATAAGGCAAACATCTTCAATGAATCATGAAGGTTGATTGGTACTAGTGAGAAGACAAAAGGTAACTTATTCTATCTAAATGATACTGACACCACTTGCTTAATGTATAGAAATGAAGACATAGGGTTGTGGCATAAAAGATTGTGTCATGTAAATTTTGACAACATGATAAAGATAAGAAAAAATAGAAATGTAAGAGGCTTACCGAGCATGTCAAAGCCAGACAATATCATGTGCAAAAAATGTCAAAAAGGTAAGATGAAAAAGTCTATTTTCAAAAGCAAAACCCACATATATGATGCCATTCTAGAATTAGTCCATACTGATCTATGTGGACCCATGAGGACAAAGAGCTACTATGGTGATAGATATTTCATTCTCTTTATTGATGATTACTCTAGAATAATGAAGTTATGTTTCTAAAAGATAAATCAGAAGCATTCAAGATGTTTAAATTGTACAAAGTAATGGTTGAAAAACAAAGTGGTAAGGAATTGAAATGCTTAAGATCAAATAGAGGAGGGGAATTTATTTCAGATGAATTCACTAACTTTTGAAGTGAGCATGGAATCAAAAGACAGGTCTCTACACCAAGAACACTACAACAAAATGGAATTGCTCAAAGAAGGAACAAATCCATTGTTGATTGTGCAAGGACACTGATGATAGAGAAAGGCATGACCCAAAGCTTCTGGAGGGAAGCTGTCAGTACTGTTGTTTACACATTGAACATAGTATAATTGAAGAAAGACACCAAGAAGACACCCTATGAGATATGGTATGGTTACACACCCAATGTAAGTTACTTCAAGATCTTTGGTAGTCAATGTTATATCTTAAAACATGATAGAAATGAAAATCTTGACTCCAAAATAGAAATGGAAATCTTGACTCCAAAAGTGGTGAAGGTATCTTTCTAGGGTATTCCACCAAGAGCAAGGCTTATAAATGTATCAATAAAGCCTCTAACAAAATTGTTGAAAGTGCAAATGTAAAGATAGATGAATTTGCAGAGAAAAACTAAAAGGAAAGCACAAAATAACCAGAGGACTACAACAGGTTTGTTTACAATGAAGAACCTAACACTCTACCTGAACAACAATGTATAGCTCCTAAGCAATAGATTATTGTACCCGAGCATCAGGCTACAAATACCAAAAAAATAGGATATTGCTCAAGATGATGTACGAAGTGATGGAGATCAGAATGAAGGACACAATGATGATCAAGATGATAGACAAAGAATCAAACCTATACTTTCCAGGTATGTCAAAAGGAACCATCCATAGAACCAGATCATAGGAGACAAGAAGGCTGGTATGAGAACTAGAAGTAAGTCTCTAAACACAAGATGTCTAATTTGTGATTTTGAGCCAAAATCTATCAATGCTGCACTTGATAATGAAGAATGGATTAGTTCTATGAATGAAGAAATTGGGAAGATTGAGAAAAATAAGACATGGACACTTGTACCAAGACTAGATGACAAGAATGTCATTGATACCAAATGGATATTAAAAAATAAACTGAATGAGAATGGAGAAGTCACGAGAAAAAATCAAGACTAGTATGCAAGGGGTATGCACAAGAAGAAGGGATTGACTATGGAGAAACCTTTGCACCCATTGCAAGGCTAGAAGGAGTGATAATGTTACTTGCTTATGCTACATTTAAAGGATTCAAGGTATACGAGATGGATGTCAAGTCTGCATTACTAAATGGAATACTTGAGGAAGAGGTATACATTGAGCAACCAGAAGGGTTTGTTGATCCAGACAAGAGGAACATGGTATGTAGACTACACAAAGCCTTGTATGGATTGAAACAAGCACCAAGATCTTGGTATGAAAGACTTCGTTCCTATCTCATAAGTATTGGATTTGTAAGAACTAGTGAAAATAGTAATCTTTATTTGAAGGAAGATACTGATGCTAACACTTTGATTGCTGAAATATTTATTGATGACATCATATTTGGAGTCAATAATATATTATGCAAATCATTTTCAAATGAAATGAGAAAAGAGTTGAGATGTCTATGTTTGGAGAGATCAAGTTCTTCCTTGGTCTACATATCATGCAACAAGATGAAGGAATTTTTATTACACAATCCAAATACATCAAGGAAGTGCTGAAAATATTCAAGATGGAAGATTCCAAGCTAGTCAGAAAACCGATGGCAACTAGATGTAATATGAAAAAGGAGGACAAGTCCCCTGAGGTAAATAACACTTTGTACATATCAATGATTGGAAAACTCATGTATGTTGTACATACATTAACGGAGTGCACACTGACGGACAAATTAAACCAATGAGAGCAAAGTCATAGTGTTACCCGACGAGCAAAAGCAGAACATTACCAACAAGAAAAGTCATAGTGTTACCCAACAAGAAAAAGCATAGTGTAACCCGATGGATAGAATTATAGTGTTGCCTGACAGATAGCAAGATGGATGGAGATCCTAAAGACAACTGAAGTCTCACCGATGGAACAATCAGTTGTCATCGATGACTAACTGAAGTATTGACTGATAGAAAAAAGAGTTCAAAAATGAAAAAATGCTTAGCTATCAAGAGATAAATATAGACTTAACTCGTACTTATCATTATTTTAATTGATAAGATAAAGGGATAAATAAGTAAAGGATTTAAAGCTTCTTAGTCCAGTTGGCAAGAAGATCTCTACAAGATAAAATGGGAGTTTGCTTTAAATATAATTACCAAGAATTGTGGATCACGCCAATACCAAGAAAGCCAAGAAATGGTGAAATCATGTCTATATAAGAGACAAGCTAATTCAATATGAATAAGGGGAGTGACAAGAGAATAGATGTTGAAGATATTCTGAAGGAGAAGAAAGTCTTCATTCAAACCTGATCAATCAATCTGAGGAAAGAGATAAATTCTACAAACACCGACGAATAGTGATACAACATCACAGAGTAGAGCAGTGTGGAGAAAAGGTATTGAATTGATAACATTGATCACAAAGGTAATGTACTTACAATAGATCTAAAAATTTGCAATTCTAGTTGTATACGTGAACATATCAATTTATTGTTTCAATTTAACCATTGAAGCATCAAGTCTCTTAACCGAGCAGGACTTAAAAGTCTTTTCTAATTCAGATACATCCCAAGGAGTATCAAAAAGTTTGATCATACAAAGTAGAATTGGATATGCCCGATACCTATTGACAGGCCAAGTGAGTGTTTGATCAAGGATAATAGCATTAGATGCCAGATACTAGGTGACAAACTATTCATTTAAAATCCTGTAACAAGGTCACGCCTAATAGTGTGTTTGTAACCTTTAACAGGGTTGGCTCTTCACCGAGCTCACTTCAGAAGAGTGAAAATTTGGGTTATCGGTCCTAGTGGTTTTTCCCTTAACAGGGTTTCCACAATAAAAATCCATGTGTCAATGTGTTTATGAGTCATTACTTTATTTTTTTTCATTTCACATAAGTAAATCTGGATTGATCGGTATACACTAGTTATTTACTGTATTTCAGTAAATAGAAAGACTGTTAATCGGTAAAAGTAAGAATAAGGTTTGAAAGAGTAATCCGAGCAGTAGTTATTTGTTATTAATATTTCAAGGAAATCATCTTGTAGGAGTGAAGATAACTAGAGGCTTATAAATGTGGTAATAAGTTTTTGGGTTGATTTAAGGATTAATCATTGAGGCCACTGATTCACCCCCCTCTCAGTTATTCTAACATATCTCACCAATAGATTCTTCAAACAAAGGTAACAAAACTTGATTCTTACCATCAACCCAAATAGAATATCTATTCAATCTTCCATCATGTATATCATGTCTATCATATTGCAAAGGTCTACCCAACAAGATATGACAACAATCCATAGGCATAATATCACACAACACCTTATCATAATACCTTAAAATTTTTCAGATTCACAAACCATTGTTCACTCACCATTAATGTATGCTCATCCTTGATCCATGAGATCTAATATGGCTTCATATGTTTCATCCTCTCCAATTGTAACTTTGCAACCATTTCCTTAGATGCCAGATTCTTTGAGCTTCCACTTTCAATAATCACCTTCCAAACTTTGTCTGCAACCCTACATCTGGTCTTGAACAAAATTTTTCTGATAGGATCTTGCTTATCTTTTTCACTCCATAGTATCCTTTGGATCATGATATTTCCTTCCTTTTCAGCTTCATTTGGTGACTCCTCTTGCACTAATGCATTCCTGCTACTGTTGCCTTTCTTTCTTGCATGTGTACACTCAAAGGTTTTATGTCCTTCACCACAATTGTAACAAGTAACTTGGAATCATTTTCTGCTATAACCACCTCTACCTCTTTATCTTTTCTCATATCTTTTTTTAAAATTCTCCTCATCCTTTAGGGAAAATTGATATGTCTCCTTAATGCTTTCCATCTTGACCAAACTAATTTCATCTTGTATGGAACTTCTCAATCCATTCATGTATCTTTCTACTCTTTCCACTTCATCTTCAACATGTCCAGATCTAATGACCAATATGTAGTATTCTTCAGTATAATCCTTTACTGATTTAACTTTCTACTTCAAACTTTGCATTCGCCTGATTAGGTTAATCTGATAATCACAAGGTAGAAACTTGCCTTTCAATTTGTTTACCATCTTGTCCCATACCTTGATTTGTTCTTTACCTTTCTTCTTCCGATCCAATTGTAGATGTTCCCACCATAGGGATGCATGACATTTCTAATTTGTGCTTGAAATATTCACCTTCTTACCCTCTGCTACATTCTAATATTCAAAGTACTTTTCCATCTTAGTTATCCAGTCAATCAATTCATCTGAATCCAATTTTCCACTATACTCAGGAGGGTTAAACTAAGGTGTCGATTTCAAACTTGTCAAAGCTCTCAGGAATCTCTCTTCTTCCTGATTCATCACAGGTGTAGGTGCAACTTCACCTTGAACCTCTTGAATTTCATCATCACTAACATCCTCAAGATGTCTTCCTCTGTGCTAGGCTATCTCAATAGCTTCCAATCTAGCAGCCATCTGTCTAAGCATATCAACTAGACTTGGATTTGCATTTCCTCTCCCATGAACCATCTTGAATCCTTATGCAATTGTAGGTTAGATCACAATCTACTACCCCACAACAATACCAACTAGGGTTAGGGTTTACAAGAAGGAACTTAGATCTCACCAATGCTCTGATACCACCTGGCACAAGGTAGGGTCAATAATGGGGGCAAAGGCTCTCCCAAATACCAAACCAACTTGCTAACATAATGCGGAAGCCAAAACAACAGAGTGAGAGAAGAAACAATAGAGATCCTTTTCATTAATTGATCAAACTCATTACATGTCAAGCTATAAGGTCTTCCCAGTTTTGGCCATATACAATCAGTGAATTATAATTTGATCTTCATACATGCAAGGTCATAGATCTTCTTATAGATAATATGATATCCAATCCTATTTCTAACTGATACTGAACTACGTAAACTAAGAACATAGAAAAAATATATACAAGAGTCCACAAAGAGAGGTCGACGCTCAAATCCATAAGTGACACTCAAATTTAGGTCCACACAGATCCCAATAAGAGATCCCACATCAATTAAGCCATGGAAAATAATAGAAGAAGTCAACCACCAGATCCAACTCCAAAATAAACATCTTAGAAAAAGGTTGACCGAGCAACATAGTGACTCGAGCAAAGAACACCCTGAGCAACAAA
Source organism: Thuja plicata (assembly GCA_018584345.1). Lineage (NCBI taxonomy): Eukaryota > Viridiplantae > Streptophyta > Pinopsida > Cupressales > Cupressaceae > Thuja > Thuja plicata. Next base: position 1,784,593 of record MU225193.1, on the reverse strand, counting down.
AGACAAAGCCGAGCATCATAAGAAAAACCCGAGCAACAGAATAAAAAGCATGCCTGAGAGACAGAAGCTGAGAAACAAAAACAAGCATGCCTAAGCGACAAAACCTGAGCAACAGAGATAAGCATGCCTAAGTGACAGAACTCGAGCAACAGAGTATTTCCCGAGCAACCTCCAAACAAACTAAGGAACAAAACAAACATATTTTTGGTTGAGATGGATTAAGTATATGTTAAGAATACTATGTTCAAACTATTGCTTTGCAATACAAATTCAATCAACTGTAACTATGCAATAATTTATGTTAAGGAACCTCATGCAAATTTATAGCTTAAAGCGTAGCAAATGATTTAATGTATTCATATTCTCTAATCTATGTTTTCATCATGTTCCAGTACAACTCAGTTTCAAAAAGAAGAAAAAGTATGCTAACCACGTCATCTTCATCTCTTATTTTCCTTTCTTTGATCTCTTTTTTTCCTTTCTTTGGTCTCATCTTTTCCTTTTTTGACATCCCATCTCATCATGGTTGTGCCTATATTGCCAATAAACAACATTAAATATCACTCAAAATTATCAAATATGTAACCCATAGTATTAAATGCTCAAATGCTTGAAATCCATTGAATGTAATGGGATGAGGATGCTATTTATTTTTATTTAAAATTGAAATTTATAAATTAGAACATTCTAACGACTAGATACAGGGTTGTTTGTGTATTTCTACGAGTATATTCGAAACTATACAATTCTATGAAGAGCAACAGTTAAAATGTTTGAAAGAAAAGAAGAAGAAGAAGAAAAAATCACTAGAAGACTTTCTTGAAATGCTTGCCCTCATGCTTTATCATTTAAACTTCTTTCTAGCATGTATTTCTAAACATGTCTCACAAAACCCGTCACTAGCACTACTTATCAAGATTCAGAACTACAGTTCTTAAGAAAGAAAGAGCATGGTTTGATAAAGGAAAATTTTTCATATCCAATGGAAAAAAAAATGATGCTATAAAGTGATGTGATATTCAGAAGGAAAGCTACAAGATATTTGCAACAAAGTTTGAATCCTTAAGCAACCATGTCAAAGAGCAGTGAAAGTATACAAAGTAAAGACGAATTATTTCAACATTTGTTTCATCATAGGAAGGTAGTAATCATATGACTCATAATAAAAAGGTACATTATGATAAATTAAATGTCATGGAATGGTGATCACAATAATTTTTAAGAAAATCTTTATATGGAGAAGGACAATGTGAAACAGACTAGTCTGATTTTTCTATCTTCTAAATTTATGATGAAACTATTAAGGAAAAGAATGAACACAGTAAAAGAGTCTACCATTATCAAGTGTATCAAACTCATGAAGAAGCACATCAATTATAAGTAGCATGAACAGTAGATCATCCCAAGAATATATATTCATTCAGAGACATTCACATCAAACAAAGCGTGAAGCAAAAGTAATTCAGTGGACTACAAGTATAAAAGCATCAATTACTAATCCAAAAGTAATTTTGTAGCGATAAATATCATAAAAAAATTCATGAATCATATTCAATGAAGAGCTACAACTATAATGGAGGTAATGGACATTCAGATCACCAGTATCAAAACCTTCCAATTCAGTAAAATGGATTTAAAATAGCTATCATATGGATGTTTCACATGAGAAATATTCAAGGGGATTGTTTTATTAAGAAAATAGAGTTATTATGTAATGAAATCCACAGTTTACAAAAAGCATTGGTTTTAGATTGAAGCAAAGAATTATTTTCAAACCAGAGAAATTATAGTGTCAAAGCATGTGCATACATGAAAGAGGTCATTTTTCATGGGGCAAACTGTAGTTTTGAGAAAGATCTTGTGACAGATAGCTCTTTCTTTCATTTCAGATTGTTTCTTTAAGGAGGATGTGTTATTGTTTTAAGTGCATTGAAATAGTCATAGGACAATAAGAATAAACCAATGACAAAAATATACATCATAGGTGAATAAATCATGTGGTTGTAGCAATAGCAATAGAGAATACATCAGTTAACGAGTGAAAATGCAACGTGACAAGATATCAACAAGTAAATAAATTGATATTTCTGAGAAGATGAAACCAAAAGTGCAGCCAATAATGTTCACTTGAGAATATTACAACAATGAGTAGTGTCATTTACATCGGGTGAGTTGTTATAATATATATACAACCCAAGGATATAGGTTAGGGAGTAGTTTAGATTTATATTTAACCTAGATAAATGTCAATTAGAAATATGAAGGGTACAAAGGCAATAGATTTCTCACAAGTTCAAGAGCTCCAATGTTACAAGGTGAGTTTCTTGAACTGCATAAAGGTCAAACTCAATAGCAAATGGAGTATCATTGTTGTTTTTGGAAAAAAAATCAGTGCTATCAAAGGCATGAGAAAGAGCTAATATCAAGTTTTATGGGTCAAGACAATGGCTACAATCAACTGTTAACATCCACAAGACAAAAGAAGCCTATGGGAAAGTAAACCCTATTATTTATGCATTGTGAAGTGTTGATCTTCTGCATTATATTTTAATAGTGAGCCCTCCAAATCTCTCAAACCATTCTTCGCTAGATAAATCTTGAAAAGAGGCTGTTATTAAACCATTTATGATCCTTATTTTGATCGCATTTTCAAAACCCTCTCACATATCCATTGCATCAAATCTACTACAATTACATCTCTGATGAAAAACCATTAATCTATCTATCCACATTCAAAATTTGTTTGAATAATCAGAAAGTATAATGTAGTCCAACCTATTCTCAAACCTTAGTTTCTATCTCAAAGAAATAGACACATCTACCCACTACCAACTTAAGTGAAGCATTATAAATCTATAAGATTGAGATCACTGAACAAGACAAAAGAAACACAAAATAAAACTGCATTTCATTTATCCCTTTGCCTATTATATAATACCTTAATTTCTATCTAACAAAAAACATAACTACACACAAGATTTGGCTGTGTAATTAACTTCCACTGAGATATCGCAAAAGGTTTGAATCTCAAGACTCAAATAATATCAAAATTAAATTTGGAAACCCATAGATTACATAAAACTTCAAACATTTATAGAAACTCAGAATATCAAACATATTCTCTTCAGAAGTAGACAAACCATAGATTGTAAGTTTATTCATGCAAAACAATGGAAACTTAATTATATAATACTAAAAGAATACAAAATCTTAAACTAGATTACACATTTGTGAAGAGAGTTTCATTTTTCAGCTGCACTACAATCACATATCTGATGAATAACTAGAAATCAATGTCACATCTATGTATCTACACACAAAATTTGATTACAGTATTAGATCAACATATAATTAAGAGATGGACTTAATTACAATTCAACAAAGAAATGTGAATCTAGAAACATAATATATATACAACAAAAAAAGTTATAGATCCAATATCTTTGCAATAGGGTTCCATAACCAGGGCTTTTGCTCACAAGGTGGAGCGAAGTTCAGCTCAAACATTTCCTTGGAAATGTTGCCTGGCTCATAAAATCCAAGAAGCCTTGCAACATTTTCAGCGCTCTCTTGAATATGGTGATAGAGAGCAAGATCAAAAGGCTGAGAAAAACAAAGAGAAACAAAATAATCAAACAACAGATAAAATCCTAAACTTATGTTGACAATCCAGAACATTTACATAATAAAGAGCCTAAATAACTCACCATTGATGATGTTCAGCGCAAATAAAGCCCCATCTTTTGCCCCTTCCTTGTACACACTCTCTGTTGGACAAGAAGGGCCAAAACCCTATCTGCACAAAAAATTTACATTTTCATCACAAACAAAGAAGAGTAGGAGAATACACCTATAGGTTCTTATTGCAAAGTGGAAAGCTAATATTAAATAATCTCGTTTGAGAATTTCAACTGTTATTGTACTTCCCAAGATTTGTATTTTTCAGTTCAAGAACTTTTACCATAGTTGTGGTTTGGAAGAGTGAAAGTCCAATATTTATATTCTAGATTGCAAAACTTTACTTTAATTATGCTTTGGAAGAGTGAAATATTCATTCATATTTGTAGACCAAGAACTTAATGATAACTGTACTTCCAAAAATTGAATTGCGATTAATATATTAGTAATAAAAATGTAAAATTTAATTCTTCTTTGAAGAAAAAGAGTAAATTATGGAGATTCATTTTTATTGAATTATAATGGTGATTTATTGCTCATTAACTTCAATTTGTCTTACTAAGTTTAGATCTGAGATTTGAATTCTGATAAGGCAGCTCAATCTACGTTGGACACTGGTGTGTTGGGATTTCAATCTACCGAAACTGTCATTCTCGATTAGCAAACAGACTAAACCTTCTTCACTTACTATTTTCTTTTGCAGTCCTCCCAAAGCGCTGATTCAGGAGGACTTCTAAACTAAACCCTGTTCCAGCCTTGTTTTGGATGGTTTATATATCATATGATACTTTGTAATGAAACTCATAATCATATGTAGGATAATAAACATAAACAACATGAATTATTCTTTATTTTCAACTCCTGTTAGAATATTAACAAAGAATTATTGTTTAAACTTCTGACCTAAGAAATTTTCTTCAGTAATCAAGAAACTTAACAACTACAATGAAATTAGATGACCAGAATGTGCTTCTATTAATCAACCACAAATAAAATTTCCTTAAATCTTGAATACCAAGTTCTCACACAACTAGAAGGCAAAGAGCGATGACTTCATGAGGACCAACGCACTAGAAGAACATAGCAAGAAATGTATCAAAATGAGTGGAATATCAGTCGATATTGTACCAATATTCCTCCATAACCTACCTTGTTTCAAATGAATGTAAGCGTCAAGTCAACCATATGATCAATGCTCAATTTCATAAAGGACTAAAACTTCATAAAAATAATGTTTTCAGGGTCCAAACTCCTAGATAAGGTCATAATTAGGTCTAGTAACTGCCCAGAAGGTATCGAGAACATAAAAGAGGGTCATAAAGACTTTTATTAAGACCAAGGAAGTATGATTACATCGAATTATCTAATGTTCATTACTTTTTTTTTTCATCGAGATCATCTTTGCAAATTATAATTGCTAAGTTATCATCATAAACAAGAAATGCATTCAAGACAACCATATGATCAATGCTCAATTTTTTATAGCCTCTTGTGTTTTATGTACCAATAGTTTGTGTACCCAAGTAGGTTCATTGGGAGTGATTGTCCAAATCAACCTAGAATAGGAATTGATGAAGGGTGCTCCCCCTTGATACCACAAACACATAACCAAAACAGAGAAGCAACAACAATTTGCAAGAATAGAAAATGGACTTCTTATTATCTCCACAAATGCGAAATTACAAAATTTTAGAATTACAATCTGCAAAGCCACATGGGCATTCCCCTTACAATATTCTGTAGGACAAAGCCTCAAATTATTACCCAGATCTACCCAGAACTGTCCCGAACTGCCCAAGACAACACTACGGGCCTTCTTTATATACGCAATTTCCACAGCCCGAGAAGGTTCCAGAAATTTAGCCCTTAGGGCCGACCAAACTTAGAATTATTTTATTTTTCATTTTAGTACATCAAAGTCGGCTCAAAATAACTTTTGAAACCTGAACAAAAATTTTGAAGGAA
>MU225193.1:1763675-1778128 GCA_018584345.1 Thuja plicata | reverse complement strand
GGAAGCTCATTTGGCCCCACCCCCCCTAACATCACTCTAAATTCCCCGTTAACATCTAACATTCATTCATTATTTCATCCATTAATAAAATGTAACATTCATTAATTATCACACAATAAAATTCATTAACACAGTATAAAATTTATGAACATTCAATAGCACATAATTAAATTCATTGGCACATAAAAATCAGTCATTATCAATTAAGGTGCATAGATGACAATCATTTCTTTATTTCTTTGCAGTTTTTTTCGCTTTTGAGAAGAAATCACTAAGAGGAGCATCGATGTCATCATGATCATCTCCCCTCTCATCAGATCTCAATGCAGGCCTAGTTATCTGTTGATGCAAAGGGGGGTAATCTGCAATAAGATATAAAAGGCTTACATTAAAAACATTTTATTATAATTTGTTACAAGTATTTCAGTACTTTAAAGGACATAATCGTATAGCTCTTTACCTGATCTAGTCACATCATCAACTTTGAGATTAGTTTGTCTGGCCTCAGCCTCAACCCCAACCTGCTCATTAACAATGGACTCTACACTCTCTACAACAACAATGCAAATTGTTACATTAATCCAAACATCTATTGCAATTATATTTGTATTACTACACCAATCAATTTAAGATGTTTAGTTGTATTAATAATTACATATAAAAAATTGAATAGCAAATGTATACCTCCATCACTGTGATGCACATCTGAAACAACATCATCACACATAGGTTGTGTACCAGAATCGGCAGGCTGCAATCCAATTTCATACGCATTCATGTTATCATTATTTTCTCACTTAAAACAAATATACTCACTTTATGTTGGAACTTAACATGAAATAAACTAATTGGTAAATAATTAAATTTGAAATAATCATCATTTAGCTTACTTACCATGACGGATCCATCAATATAACCTTGTGCACTTCTTATTCTTTCAGCCAGAACTCCGTGCCTTGCATTTTTGCTTGGTATCATCAAATTGTATTTCATTGTTTCATCAAAACAAAAAAGACTGCAAATTATAAATAAATATTATAAATATCAAATTATTATTTTTAGTGTTAAAATCCATCTACAAATTGTATTTTTCCTCATATAAATCTGATAATATTAACACTTACAAATCGTGCAGCAAGTTTGGAATAACCACCAGAGCCTAGCTTGTGTTGCCCATGCTTATGTAGTCTTGCCTTTGTTTCCTTTGATGTGTTAGGAAATATATAAAGAGATTGAAATATGTTAGTTCATATAAATATGAAGAGTATTAGGTACACAATTACATTCTTAACAGTATCACATACCTTCTTTTGTTGTCTCGTGGTGTAATTCCTTTTTTTTATTTCATTTTTCTTGTTCGCATCCATAAGAAGATGTCGCCACTCTAAATCAAGAATGCAAGGGGGCACTGGTACTTTGGGTTTTTTGATAATGTACACCTATACTGGTCCCTAATATACCTCAAACATAACCTGACTTTCTGAAGGAGCTTATCCTTCTCAAATACACGAGGCCCAAATAAGTTTGTCATACTCTCTACGAGAGCACCCTTTAACTTTATATCTTGGAATTTCCACCTTTTAAGAAAAAAAACAATGTTAGATTCAAAAATGAAGTGAACTTACCTTTAATATAGTTTAATAAATGGATGTAATGATAGCTATCCTAGCAATGATATGAAATCAAAATCATAGCAATCCTAGCTATACGCAAACACTCGTCACTAAGTTTACCATAAAAAAAACATCATTCCCTACAAAATAATCATGGGATAATTAGTCGAAGGATTTAATAGTATAAAATAAGAATAAAATAGATGTAAGCTTCTCATATTGAAATGAAGGTGTAATTAACATACGATTGTATAGTAAAAGAAAGGTCCAATATTTAAAGTACTTGGAAGTTTTTCTATTTTCAAGGGAACTCCTTCTTTGTCACTCACAAGAAATATGCAATCATTCACCGTTCCCATACTAGGAATACGAGTACATCCAAGAAATTCATCATCATGTGATGCATCTCTTGATGCATAAATTGAATTCATTATGAAATGCCCCTAAGAAATAATACTTCAAGGGAAATAAACACATATATATATAATGACAGAGAAAATAAAATCTGTGTACGAGTATGTGGTGCCATGGCATCTGTGGCCATGCTACATGTTTCTGACATTGCAAGAGGCACTACATCTGATCCTATCATCGTATGAGGCGGCAATAGTAACTGATCATTGATAGGTGATGAAGAATGAGATTGTTAGTGCATAATAAAAGCAATGATTAGCATGGACAATATTGTTATAGCATAAAAAAAAGATAGTCCAACACGTGATCTACCTGAACCACCTGCAGTACCCTCATCATGGCCACGAGGATCAAAATTACACAATTTTTTTTTAAAAGCAATGCACCCGCTTATTTTTTAATGACATAAAAGACTACTATAACATAAAAACTATTATTGAACTTTTATTATAATTAAAAATTACATTAATACTTACTCTGTAATTTTGAGATAGGTGCATCAATTTAGTTGCCCTTTATTGTGACTCAGGAGTTGGAGGGAATATAGATGCCAATTGAGCCACTCTTTTTCCAATTTTTTGGAGTCATTTTTAAATTGTAGAGGCCGGGTCATTACAAATAATGAAATCAACATCTAGGTCCTCTTCAAAGGAATCCTCATGAGGGGCTGCGGGTTCCTTTCCCTTTCTCTGCTGACCACCTGTCTGTGACAACAATATTAATAACACTATTAGAATTAATCTGAAACAGTGATGAAAAGAACATAATAAAAAACACTATTTAACATTTTTCTTCTATATAATTTGTAGTACAATAACAAAGAGGTTTACCTGCTGGGAAGAAGTGCCTAGAGGATCATCATTGTCCCCTTTATGTGGCTGCTCCATATTGTGGCCCTATGTTATTATTTAAAGTTAACCAATAATTAGAAAGGACTAGATTAATAAATTTCATTAGAAGATGATGATGGAGATGAGGTGGATAGTGGAGAGACTCTCTAGATGTGGCTGGCAAAAAAACTCAATTATTTAATTGTACATAGTACATACTTGCATCCCCATGATAGTAAATTTTTTTGTATCTATGCAATTCAAATTGTAATCAATAAGCATCTCTTCCCCTGCACGTATTGATTTTATTGCACATACAAATACATGATTTCCCTCGCACACCTCAAATATGCAATTGGGTTGCTTAATAGTTGACAGAGGTCGCAAGCTATTTATAAAACCTATAATATTCCCTAATGCTTTTGGCCTTCGGTCAATGCATATAGCGACTCTTTTACTTTGCTCATTGTCTTTTTATTGAATATAATTTGTCGAGAGGGCATACCTACACATAATTTTTTTTTATTGAACAATTCACATCCAAATTTTGTAATTGTAACAAGGTCCAACATACTCCATCAATTCACAAACTTTGTTGTAAGAGACCTTTATGTCATCCATGGAAAATACGTCCAAACCATGTATTGACAATGGTGCAATATGATATATCTTGCCTTTAACACTAAAATTAATGTTTATTGGAGGAAGTTCCTTGGGGACCCATTGTTTTTGTAGATATTGGTACCTAAAGGGCACCTCGATGTCACATTTTCTCTCATCATCCTAAGAACATGACCCCCTTGAGCAAGGAAAAATTTCATGCATTTATTGAATTTCCTTCTAGTCTTTTAACCTCTAGTTAATCTTCCTAATTCACACATACTACATGATCTTCTTCCATTCCTATATTTCCTTCGCTCGAGGAAGAAACATCTTACCAATACCTATTTTCTGCTACCTATACTCCATCAAATGAGAGAGATAGCAAGTAATACGAGATATTTTGCAAATTGTGAAATACATTAATCTCTATAGGGTGTATTGACTTATACTTGTTGATCCATGAGACTGTATGAGATGCTCGTGAAAGGGGTTTGGGTACCTATATATGTAATTCAATTATCTTATGTTAGCTAAAAAAATCATGATACATATACTCAAAAATACATATTAAGTACATTAAAAACCATAAGAATCCCATATGAATTAAAAACATATAAAGGTACATCACAAATTAATCAGATTAAGCATTGATCTCATAACTATACATTTCTATCAAGAAATCAATATTAAATAGATTAAGTAGTGATCACATAACTATACATTTCATTCATGTCATTGATCTTCTTCTTCATCCAACTCATCACCATGATCGTCATCGTCGTCAACATCATTACCACCACCATCATTATCATTGTCATAATCATCGACATCAACATCATCATCATCATCATCATCATCATCATCATCGTCATCATCATCAGTAGCATCATCATCGTTATCATCATCTTCTTTTTCAAGAAAAGTTGCATTAGGAGCATCATCGACTAACTGTCATTCATGATCATCATCTACATCATCTTCTAGTTGTTCACAATCTTCTTCTTCCATTGCATTATACATCATAAGCCTTCCTCTTGGATCATGTCTAACAATGAATGACCAACCCAATTTATGTGGAACCTCTGAGTAAAATACCTTCTCACATTGGCTTGGAAGAACATAGGGCTCATCCCCAACTGGCTCAAACCACCTTGTATTAATCTTTGAAAATCTATTGTCATGTTCAATAACAATTCTATCAGGATCATTTTGATTAAGTTGTAGCATGTACCATTTGACGACAAAGAGAACTAATCTAAAGGAATTAAAGTCACACTCAAGTATATCATCCAAAATGCCATAGTATCAATTTTTAGACTCTCAAGGATGTAAGTCATTTCTAGATGAAATATTAGTCACCTGAAAGACTGCACTTGTCCCAGAATCACAAGTTTTGTTTGTGTCATCCAACTTTTTGATGCAAAATTTATGACCGTTGCAAAACATAGCCTTGTGGTGTTTGAATTGCAAAAATATGTCAAACATATATAAATTATTGCATCAAGAGTTCATAAACGTATGGTTGATTAAAAAATTTATACGTACCTGAAAATCTCTTAAACCATATGCTAAATCTATTTCCCTTTGTGCAACATTTGGATCTCCATTATGATGAGCTTCTTTAACCAATGAATACGTAGCTTCCCATGTTAATGTGTGACCTAAATGATGACATCATTCAATCCATGCCATCATCCAATCTTGATTGTTTTCAATATACAAATGTATTGTATCCCACTCTCGAGCAGTTGTGCAAAAAATAAATAGACAACTTACAACCGATTAATTTTGAAGATTAAGAATTAATTAACAGCTACATTAACATCTTATAATTTATTACCTCTCACTTTCTTTAATCTACCTTTCCCCACCAAGTAGTCCCCTTTGAATTTTCTAATGGTGTCGAGATCCCAAATGTGATCTATATGGATCTTTGATGCAAGCTTAGGAAGATATTCCGTAATGTACACCATAGTCTGGTATACCATATATCCCTCCACCATTGAACCCTCAGGACATGCTCTTTTATGAACCAAAGCCTTCAAAAATTTCAAGTGCCTCTCAACCATCCACATTGACCGAGTGAGTACAGGTCCACACAATTAAATCTCCTCAACTTGGTGTATGAGGTTGTGTTCTTGTACATTGAAAAAGGTTGAAGGTAGACACTTTTGCATTTCACACATTAGATGAGGAATTCTTCTCTTCCAATATTTTATATCTGCTTTATGGATGTCTTTAGATGAAAACCACCTACAAGACATTCAAGACACAAAAATATATAAACACAAGACTTTACAAAATATTACATAACAAGAAAAACAAATTACGAATTAAATAAATATATACAACAAATTGAACAAATATCATTTCTTACCTCATGTATTTTCCAAGATCATATATCACTTGTTTGATGTTATTGTTGAAGTTATCTGGGAGAGATAGGGGTAGCACGTACTGCAACAATTATAAAAATAATCATGTCATTCTTTTCTCACATAATATAATGAGAAGTACATGCAGTTTACAAATATATTGTAAATACAAAAGAACATGACTTACCTTGATGAAGGTATGCTAATCATGTATTTTCAATCCTGGCCCAAATTCACTTTTCTTTGATATGGTATTGCTTATGTTCGCAGAAAATCCCATAGGAAATTGAATTTTTTGTATGACTTCTTTTATGGCATCACTTTTATGCTCTGTTAATAACCAAGGAAGGGCACTTATATTAATCCATTCTCCATTTCTATTTGATTTAATGGAATTTTTCATTGCATGATTGGATTCATGAATGTCACTATAAATTTTGACAAATTTTTCTTTCTCACACTTTCCATCCAATATCTTCCACAATGTCTCTGTTACATTCTTTCCAATATGTATAGTATCAAACAAATGCATAATTTGCAGCTGCTCATAGTAGAGAAACCTACTAAATTGTCTGGGATAACTTTTTAGTCCCTTTGGAAGGTTCTTAGTAGTATTGCCTTGACGACCTTCATGATCATCAATCACATAATCATAAAATAAAACACAATATAAATATATAAATTCCAAACATAAACCATTAGGTAGAACGGTAGTACCTTGACGATTAATTATATTATATTCCAACTTTCATAGGCGAGTTGTCATTCTTTGTGGCCTAGATGTATACTCTTATTTCCCATTGAAAAGATATTTTTTGGTAGTTCGATACTTATGATTTCTATGGAGTAAGTTCCTATACTCATCAAACACCTGCTTTCCTAAACTTTTTGAATGACGAGATTTCATCTTTGGACCACGAACTGGACATGCAAATTTTTCCTTTGTTTGAAGGCCTACAAGATAATGATACAATTAGATTAAATATGTTAATTTTTATATTTAGAATTATCATGTGCAACTTTATTTCACCATAACATACTAGAAAAATGTGTTAGCCCTGGGGCATCATGTATTGTCCATACAAGCATTTCATGGAATTTAAATTGTCTGTGTCCTATTAGTCTAGAGATGTCATACATAGTGACACCATTCCATAACTCCAACAACTTGTCGATAAGAGGCTCAATATATACATTCATATCTTTAACTTGGTATTTACCTAGTTGAATGAACACCAACATTACATAATTATTGTGACCATTTTACTGCAAGATTTATAATTACATGCAGATGACTATTAAATGATCAAATACCCAGAACAATCATTTCTAACATAATGTGCTCCTTCTTTATTAACATCCATGGAGAAATGTTATTGTTGATGACAAATACATGCCAAATAGAGTAAATAGATCTGAGCTCTCCAAATGGATTGACACTGTCCGCTGCCAATGAAAGCTTGAGATTTTGAGGTTCTTCAATCAAGTGTGGCCACTTTTCCTCTATGTCATTAAATGTAGAGCCATCCACATGCATTCAAATAATATCATCTTGACTCCTATTGCGTGCATGATAATCTATACATTGTTCCAAGCTACTACACCTAAAAAAATATTTGCAAACATGGTATAATGGGGATGTAACAAAGAACGTTGTGAGGCACCTTTTTTGTTATTTGATCTGTTTGATATCTACTCGTATGACAATCAAGGCATTTTTTGAAAATTCATATTTTTTGTGATAAATAATATGATCATTAGGACATGCATCTATTTATTGATACTCTATTCTAATATCTTTCATAGTGGCACATAATTCTCGGCATGAGCGAGGGAGAATATTCGATGGTGGTAACAAAAACTCACCTATCAATCTATAGAAAAAAATGTAAGTTGTTAATATTAACAATATTTATGGTACATGTTTCACCCTTTAATTACTATAATGACATAAGTTAGCATATGTGACATTGTCATGTTGGATAAACCATTTATAACCTTCAAGTTCAACAATAACAAAGTAGCAGAGAGAAGAGTTGTTTGGGAACCTTCGTAAAGGGTTGTGGATGCCTTCTCAAGTAGAGGCATATCACGGATGACATCAAAATCATCCTGATCATCATCATCAGTTGCACCAGTACCAAATATGTCATGGATCAATGTATTAGTACCATCATCTTCAAATGTGTTATCTGGCGCATGATCACCATCTTCCATGGGATCATAATCTTCAGCTTCCATATTCTCACCTCCATGGTCCATATCACGTACTGCCTTGGGGAGGTTGACCTATATAAAAATGATGAACACAAATAAACCATGATAATGATCTCATCATCAAGTGTATTTCATATATATATATATATATATATAAATTGTTAAATAAATATAATAAAAAACTTACCAATTAATGATAATCAAACCCCCCTTCAATGTGACCATTATCCCTATAATGTCTCTTAGCTATTTTGATTAGAAATCTTCTAGTGTTTAAGCCCTTACAATTTTTGCGGGGACTAACATTTTCCATCACCTTTTCTTTTGAAGTTAGACCACAATATATTGGTTGTATCCCCATTATGTTCTTCACTTATATTATCTGACATGATCCTTCTTCACTTAGGGAACAAAAAATGGAGGCAACTTGAGACCACAAATGGAGGCAAGTTGTTGATTGAGGGTGCAGGGAATAACACCCATCAGTACTTTTATCAAATTGTAAATTTCAATTTACAACCATTCTGTGAATATAGAACATGGATGTAATCTCAGAAAATAACAAAATGTAGACACGACAGATTACTTATTTTGTTATTCTACATTACTTACTATTTCAATGCACGTTCCACCTGCAAATTGATCAAGTCTTGTTTGATGCTTCAATTTTGTGTTGATCGTCTTGTAGAAGTACACAGTTTTGTTTTTAGAAAACTCCAAAAGATTTGATCAGAGAAGGTATATGCACAAGTGACAAACATGCAGATTTGACCAAGCATTACTTGGAGCTTGACCCAACAACAAATGGACTTGTGATGATTTTATCACAATAGTACATCTGTTGTTGGATAAGCTCTAAGTAGTGCTTAGGCAAATCTGCATGTTCATCGCCTGTGCATGTACCTTCTCTAATAAACTCTTATGCATTCATTTAATATTTACTCATTAAGTATGTGATGCAGTAAGAAGTGAACCTTCATAGAGGTAACTATTGTTAAAATGCTCTGAATCTATGGCTAAAAGACATGATCTCATTTGCAAATATCAAGGCTTTCACAATGGAGACCAGTGTTAAAATTCCTCTAGAACATGTTAAATGCTAATATGCACAAATGTTCAATGCTTGAACAAGATATATGATAAAATATAAGTACAAATCTATAATTCTCCAAACATGACATTACTTGAACAAAAATTTGTACCAATTAAATTAAGTACAAATTTTATAGCAAGATTTGTTGTTTGATCCTGAAAGAAAAAAACATTGCGAAATAGAAATAGTAAGTTCTATTGGAGAAAAACCTAAACTATCTTTTCACTTCATTCCATTATAAAATTCACTAAATCCTCTAAATATTCTCATGGAATTCATAAAATTTCCAAAAAAATTACAGAAATTTTTATTACCTTACCTAGATGTCTATGACTAAGAAGCAACATGAAATACCCTTTGTGTTGGCACTTAAATCAACTTCAAGGACGATTGTCGATCAATAAACCTATAAATGCAACACATGTACACTTTTTTGTGGATGCACAAAGTGGGGCTAGAAGTTCCCAAGAAATCTTGGCATGTTCCTTGTTCTTCTTGTATGCACTATGACAGTAGAGAACATGTACAAATTTCTTCCTTCTACAAGCTTGTTCAAGGTGGTGTAACCTTGCATGGCCACTATACTTCGTGGCATGGATGTTTAAATTAGAATAGATTTGCATTGAAGTGGTTATGTGAAGATACAGAGGCAGCGGAGGGTCAACAAGCTTAGATAGTAAACATGAATGTAGGAAAAGAATGGAAATAGAGCCATGGGAGCATCAACAAACATTTTAGCCACACAAGGGAAGCAACATCAAACCCATTGAAACTATTTAATTGGACTAATTACAGTATTATATTATTCAAGACTCAAATTGACTGATTGTATGAGACATATAAGTTGTCTCTCATGTTATGTACTACAACTATGGAATTTTTATGGTGATGGCACAATAGTGACAATAGAAGGTCTCGACATGTGCACGACAGAGAGAACAACATGGAGAGGATGTAGTTGTGTAGGAGAATGATGCCCGACTTTGTATGGAATCATATTTCAGATTAGTAGCCAGATACCTATTTGATACTTGAGTGATTTTTTTATGTAACTTAGTCTCACTTTGATTAGGAGTTATTAGATGTTAGAGTTTGCTAATTGCTTAGTCAGACTGGTTTATTATTCAGTCAAATTGAATGTCAAACACCTTATCTAGTTTCTTTTATTTAAATTCACTATGCACTCACCTATTAGAGCATGTATGTTCTAATTTTAGTAATGATGTATAAATAATTTATTTTCTAAAATTTTAATGGGAGTTATTAGTTGCAACAAATCCTATTTAATTGACTGGACATAACAAAAAGTCAGCCAAGATGAAGTGAATCACCTTAGATTTGGTTAAGGACTATTTGATCCATCATAGTGAAAACTCTTCACCAAATTGTGAACATTTATTGCAAGATTTTGCTAAATAAAGGGCATAGTAGCACACATATAGGTCATCGAGCATTGGATTAACTTGCTCCCATCCGGGTCAATGTTGCAGATGATGAGTTGGTACCTATAGAAAAAAATGTGTTCTCTCCATCTTGGGATTTGTTTGTTTTAGGTTTTTGTGAATGTGAAGCTTCTCACTTTTGAGAAGCTTTGTGATGATTTTATTAAAGAGATTAGACTAGATATGTGTTAGTTAGAGTGGAAGTGATGCAGGGTACCTAGGACTTGAGTTTTCTTAGGTATTTTTCAATATAATAAAGGATGTGTTCTAGATCATCCTATGTTTTGTCTTAGTCCATCTTGTGTGGACAAGGATCCTCTGGTCTTTTTATAAACCAAGGATGCCTTACTTCATTGGACTGTCTTGTTTCTAGTGCTTTATGCAAATTGTAGACTTTGGTTGCAGAAGTGGATCTTGGGTCTTGTGTACCTATTTTTGGTAATTTATAGGTTCTTTGAGTAATTTTCCACTTGGTGGGATGTTGACTTGTTGGCTTTCTTAGGACTTGTCTTAATGTTGTCAAAAGTTGCACATTGTGAAAATGTTGTCAATGCAACATTTCACTAAAATGTTGCTCGAGTATGCAACTATGATCCCAATAACCCTAACTGAATTTGAATCAGTTGGATTGGTTTGGGAGTTGGTTTTATGTGGGAAGAGGCCTGTCTAATCAGGATAGAGACAAAAAAAACATTATGGAGCAAGTTTTGATGAGATTTCATTATTTTCTGAGCATTTTTCTGAGTTGTGTGGCTGTGTATGGATTCCATCTTCTGATCTAATGATTCTATAAAATTCATTAATTAATTACCTTTCTTTTTCAGTTTTTTTTGTTTAATTTGGTTGTCATTTTCTTGAGTTAAAGGGAAAATTGTGTCTGCAGGTCAAAAAACCACAAGAATTGGGGTCGGGTTGGAAGATGTGGCCCTAACTTACTATTTCACCATGGGAAATCAATGCCATTGGGTGAAGAGTAATTTAAGGCAAGGTTATAATGAATTACAAAGGCTCATAGTCGGGGAAGTTGATTTTGGGCTTGAACTTTGATGCCCTAGGCTAAATATTGGGTATGTATTTAGCCTGCGAGAAGGAGAAAGGTGTGCAACAATAGACCAAAAGTGAACTTGGGACTAAGTACTGATTGAATTGAGGCATTTGAAGACCATAGAACCCTTCCAAATGAATTTAACTATGCTAATTACCCAACTTTATACTAATCCATTAGGCCCTAGCTTAATCTGATCACTTAGGCTAATGCGTTGTTGTGACAGTTTAAGGTTGCAGGATTAGAACAGTTGCTTGTCACTTTGGGATTTAACCTTATGGTGTTTGAAGGTATTAAAAATATTGTAAGGGAACACATTAAATTTTTCTTCTCAGAAAAAACTTATCCTTTCCTATATTATGCAAAGAGAATGGGGCCAAGAGAATGCAAAGAGCCCATTGTGTATTTTATAATTCTCAACTTAATAAAAAACACTGACTATGAGGCCACTAGAATGCACACATATCATAGTATATTTTATAAGTCCTCCAAAATGTTCCAGTCCTATAGTATATTTAATAAGTCTTAACTTGTAGAATATACTATAAAGGTGGTACATTCTAGTGGCTTCATAATGACTTCATCCACCAATGCCTATATTAGAAATAGTATTGGTACCTGGTGGCTTCATAATGACTTCCTCCACCAATACCTATATTAGAAATAGGAGTCATTACTATTGAGCTACCAAGACATCTGACAAACAGAATTAATAACAATCTTAATCACCCAAATTTATTGTGCTTCCATTTGTTTACAAGATTGATAGGGTAATGGAACCAAAACATTTAGTTGTGATAAATACCCATATTATTTATAGTAGAATATTTTTCATATTCATTGCCTCTCTTGGACATAGATTTATATTATATTTCTGTTTACTTTTTGCAATAAATCAAGCCTATAGGCTAGCACAGATGGCAAGACATTGAACTGAAAGTTTCAGAAAAGTAACATGTCACATGCAGATTCATTAAATAAATTACAAATTAACTTTCTTACACAGTCAAGAAATGTATAGCAATTCACAGTCTGGCGCATTTAAAACTAGTCCAGATTCCCAGTGTTAAGTTAGAGAATATATCATGAGGATAGAAAAGCAAAGGATGTCATAATCTAGGAAAGGATAAGTTATGTCTGAGAAGAAGCTTGTGGGTGTTTGTGGATTTAACATTAACACTGCTAAAAAATAAACCCTAAGGGCACATATTAGATTTTTCCCTATTATTTGAAATAAGTAGTAAACCCTAAAACAATATTTGATTGTTAACATTCACTGCTAAAAAATAAACCCTAAGGGCACATATTACATTTTCCCCTATGATTTGAAATAATTAATAAACCCTAAAACAACGTTCAATCAAATATGAGCTCTAAACGATTATTATATTATATATTTAACAGAAAAATAGTCTATACGTTTATCACATAGATCTCTACAGAATTCAGTTTGTATTAAAAAATGTTACCTTGTACATGTAGATAGAACTTTTCTCCTTCAATGTTTATCAAAGATCAAAGATCAACAAAGCAGAGCCATTACACAGGGCATTACACTCCAGCCAGTTACATTGTCTTCCCGCTCAGCTTTAACCTCAATTTTGCTTCGTCCTGCTCCTTTTCTCTCTTCGGCAATAAAAATAAAAATGATTTGGTTTCACTTTTTTTTTCTTATTTCTAAAATCATTGTGTTAATAAATCTATGAATTAAATAATCACCAGGTACAGAGTACTTTGATTCTCTCTCACAAAGCAGAATTTGGAGATCTTTTTTTCTTGATGATTTCTACTTTAGATGTACTAAAATTTGAGATTATGTTGCAATAGAGGGTTCAATGGAAGTACACCATATTTTAGTTATAGTAAATTATCATGATCTTAGAATTCATTCATTTTATATCTCAATGGAAAAGAGACAATGATCAAATACTGATAGTCGCACATGAAGAGAGGAAGGCTTTTACTATTATGAAGTAATGATAGAAATTGAATAATGATAGTGAAATGAAATGGTACCCTTCAGTGACCCAAAGATGTAATAGAAGATATGCATGAAATAGTTCAATGTAAGTCAAATAATAGTAAAGAGCATAGAATCATTAGTTATAAATATCAAACAACCTAAGAAATGATGAACAAGAAATGTTCAAGGTGGTTTCTATCTATTCCAAGCCACACCATTTGAAGCACATGACAATAATTTCAAGAGTTAGTAAAAATAATGAAATAAAATGCATCAAAGATAATGAATATACATTGAAAGGAAAGGACAATTTCAATGAATATTAAAATAGCAATGCCATAGTAGCATGAAAGAGATTAAAGGAAGTGGAAGAAATAAGCTAGACACTGATAAAACAAGTAATAATGATCCCTATCGCTAGTAGAAAAGTAAAAATGTGAACAAAGGCATCAAATGGTATCACCAACCGCCAAGGGAACAATGTTATTCACTCTTGGAGATAGTGATAAAATGCATGAAAAATCAATCACTAATTAGAATGAATATAGTGTTGTATAGTTCTATGGAAGTGATCTTTTAAGTCACAAAATCAAATTGGAAACAATGTCAAGAAATGCCAATGATTCTAAAAATAGGCATAGAAAACAAACAAAGAATCTATGTAGTTAGCAGGACAGTAGTCTTTGTTGAATATTGAAAGGAAGCTATTTGTAGCAAACAAGACAATGTGAAATGACATTTAATGGCTCAAAGACAAAAGGGTATCTAGATCTGTCAATTAATAGAAGTATCCCAATCAATAGGGTCCCATGGAGAAATAGATATGGTAGAAGAAGAGGCTACAATGACTAATGTCAT
>MU225193.1:1740938-1751238 GCA_018584345.1 Thuja plicata | reverse complement strand
AATACAGATGATCTGGCAATGAAATTCAACTGGCATTCTTATATGACTAAGATGAACCTTCACCTGGAAAATTAGAACATTTTGAGTTCAAACGAACAACTTACTAAAAATAGTAAGTTTCCAAAAAATAGCAGCTTTGTACAAAAAAGCCCTTATTGAATAGAAAAACACATATTTTTGGGTGATGCAAGATTGCCCTTTCACCCAGGATGCTCCTGCATCAGAATGATTGGTCAAGGGAGAACTGTTAGTGATAAATCCTCTAACCAGGTCACACCTAACAATGTGCATTGTAACCTTTAACAAGGTTAGCTCTTTACTGATCTCACTTCAGAAGAGTGAATTATTTTGGGTTACCGATCCCAAGTGGTTTTTCCCTTAGCAGGGTTTCCACGTTAAAAATCTATGTGTTAGTGTGTATGGATGTGTGGGATTGTTATTTTTCTTTACACATTACTTTATATGCATTGATCGGTAATCACATTATTGATTTACTGCTACTTGGTAGATGAGTTTGAAATTAAGTTTGAGATCACAGTTCATATTTCACTGAGTTGATTTATATGTTTGAAATTGTTGGTATATACATCTGGGAGTATTTGGAACTATAGGATAACTGGAACTAACTTATTCACCCCCCCTCAGTTATCTAAAAAATATAGAGTAATATTACTATTAATTATTGCATGCACCCTAAAATGGTCGCCTAGACTGTGGGCCCCATTTATCATTTTAATCAATTTATCAATTTCTTGAATCAATGACTTGCAATATTTTCAATTCAAATCAATTTTCTTGATCAAGTCGTAATTAATTCAATATTTTCTAAGGTTTGATCATTTCATCAATAATCTTATTTAATTAAAAGAAAATATCTCTTAAATAAAATAATATTGTTTAATTAAAGGAAAATCCCTTTTAATTAAATGATATTATCTTATTTAATTAATATCCCTTTTAAATAAATAAAATAATCTTATTTAATTAAAAGAAAATCTTTCTTTTAATTAAATGATTTTATCTTGTTTTAAAATCCCTCTTTTAATTAAATAATATTATCTTATTTAATTAACATACCTTTTAAATAAACAAAACAATCTTATTTAATTAAAAGAAACAAAATAATCTTATTTAATTAAAAGAAAATCTTTCTTTTAATTAAATGATTTTATCTTGTTTTAAAATCTCTCTTTAATTAAATAATATTATCTTATTTAATTAAAAATCCATCTTTTAATTAAATAAATAAAATTCCCACTTAAAGCTCTTTTTTTAATGAAAAAAAGGAAATAAATCAATAAAATTAAATAAACATTCCTTTTTCTCCACACTTTTCTAAGTGGTGGGATTTTTTGCCTCTTAATCATAGTCTTTGATTTTGCCTCTTGAAGATTTAAAGCACATGGATCAACCAAGATTTATTCTCCATCATTGCTCTAAAAGCCTCTTAATCTTCACGGTCCATTATTCTTTATAAGGAAGCCTCTCCTTCTCATTTGAACATCCCAAGTTTTTATTGTTGTGCTGCAGGTTTGGAGAGCAACTTTGGAGGAGAATTTGAGCACTTGAGCTTGGATATTGCAACTTCTATCTTGTTGTCTTCTTCTCTCATGCATTCATGACAATCCATTTAGATTACTTTGCATTTGTATTTTAGATTAAATTCATATTTCCTTTCATAGATTAATCTTGTATTTGTATTTCCTTTCATAAAATAAATCATGCATTGTTATCATTTAGATTAATTTCCTTTTATGCATTGTTATCATATAGAATAGTTGTCATTTTCATGCATTAAATCTCTCAATTCATGGTGTATTTGCATGGGCACAACTAGGTCAATTTGAGGGCCTCCGTTACAAACCTTTGCACTCCATGACTAGAGAGCTATGAGTCGATATTTGAGGCCTCATTCTTGAGCAACCTTGAGTGTGACACATTTTTAGTACACATTTTTGGCGCCCGCCGAGGGGTAGAAGATTCATTTTCTATCACTATAGTTATTTTTCATAATTTATTTTAAGATTTCTGTATTTTCTCTAACCACTAATGTTTACTATTTCTAGTGTTTTGTGATTTGCTGTTGCTGTTGCTAATTTGGACTTGCTTAGATAAATAACAAAACGATTCACGTTGCATTGGACTTGAGGTATTTTGTTGATCTTTATAACATTTGGATTTTGGAAATAAAATGAACATCTCATGTGTTTAGCTTGAGTTTTTCTTTCTTTCGTAGATCACACTTCCAATTGGTGCTTTAAAAATAGACCAAGATTTGCTTTCTTGCATATATGTTTCACATAGTAATTAGGCCCTATGAACACTATTTGTGGCGGTCTTGAGAGAGTGGGCTTCATTCGCTTGTCTTTCATGTGAAGCTCTTCTTGATGATAGATCCCCTTGTAGGTAGGGAAAGATTTGTTATTATCTCACTTGGTTGATCTTAACTTTGGACAGTACTTTCTCTCTTGAGATCGGTGGTCATTATTGTTGATTTACTTTGAGTGGGGTGATTTCAACTTAGTGGGTCAATTAATCTTGTTTACTATGTTTGGGTGAGGTGAAGAGGCTAGAGGATTATGCTCTTTTCCCTTTTGGGAGAATCAGAAACTTGGAACCCTTGAATCCAAACTAAGTCCCCATGAGGTCTATATTGTGAGTCTTCCTTTTTAGAGAGGGTTAACCGTAGTGGACACTCCCTTTATTGGGTAAATCATGTGGACAAAACCTCAAGCGGTAATAGCCATTTTTGTCATGGTAGCAGCAGCCGCTATATAAATGTCCTTGTGGAAGAAATCTCCACGGGTGTAGTTTCTTGTGGGTTGTCAGATCTCCTCAGCAGCTCTTGATTGATTAAATTCTCAGACTATGTCAAAACCTTGTTGCTATGAGATTGGATTTCACCTATTTGAGATTGCAAAAGTTGCAGAGTTAAACCATTACTATGAACCATAGTGCAACCAACTTTTTATTTTCTAGGACTATGTGCGTGATTGGGAAAATATTTTGAGAACATACACAAGTAAAATTCTTATGGAGTATAAATACTATGACACTATCCATATTCATATGCAAGGTTGCTTTGTCCCTTGCTCATTGTTTGAAGACAATTGATTTCTTGAACTCCCTGATTGCTTTCTTGTGTGCCTGATTCATGATAAAATCTGTTAATGCATCTAGTTGGTCAATTAAAACAAGTGAATACTGAGTTTTGTTGCCTTCCCTCGCATGAAAAAACTATTTCTTCATGCGGCCTTGTGCATTTTGTCATGTGGTCCTATCCTAATCCTTGCATGAGAAAGCTTTTCATTGTGCGAAACTGTCTTCCAGTGAGTTATTTTGCTGTTATCTGCCCGTTTGCTTGATTGTTGCCCTGTCATTTCCAGTTTCCTTGGTTGATCTGGGTCAGATTGGATTACTTACCCCACTGTTAGAAGCTTTTTTAGATTTGGATTCTTGCATTTTAACCTCTTGGATTAGCAATCTTTGATTTCACAAGTGACCTTGCTTGAAGCTTTGTGAGCTAGAAACCCTCCTTGTTGAAAAGATAAACCTTTAGATTCTTTGATAACACCCTTGGAGAGTTTTGGTAGTCTCTTGTCCATCCACTTTCATACAAATTCAATTTCAATTAATTTAATTTGGGTAAGACCATCCTTCTTATCCATATGTGCTATGGTATTCACCTGAATTTATTGGGCACCTCTGTGGCAGTGTTGGCTTACACTTTTTTTGCAATATTCTATCTTATCACCTCTTTTTGGACAAGTTAATACCTTTACTATCCTATTTTTGTACCAACATTTCTTAGGGTCATCCTATCAGCTAGTACCTTTTCTTTCATGCCAGTAACAACAAGATATCAAGTAAATCAAGGAAAACAACCTCAAGTGGTTTTTAACCAATTACCCCTAGTTCAAACTCACCAAAAACATAAGGAAAAAGGACCCATATTTGATCAATCGCCTAGGAATATCTCAGAATTGTGGTTTGATTCCAAGAGTCATCTTAGTGAGTTGGGTACCCCCTTAGTATCCTATCACTCTTCTATGGATATGAGTTACACAAGGACTCAGAGAGAGAGGGAAGCCATGGATAAACATTATGATGATATGTTTGCAAAGAGTAGAGATGTTATTTCATTCAGTGGTTCCTCGCATAACATTAGACCAACCTCACCCCTTATTTCAACAAGATATTTAGATGCACACCAAAGGGCTGAGAGAAAGAGAGGTAAGAGACATGCTTATCTGGATAACCAATCACAACATGAAAGTGAAGAGGATGAACGTTATGACACTCATGTCAATACAACTTATACCAACAACTTGTTTAGAAATTCAAGACCAAGTTCACCACTCAAGACCTCTTCAGGTTACATGAATGAAAGGATTAAGAGGATTGAGCATGAAAAGAAAGCATTCCAAGATGAACAAGCTCGTAAGGAAGAAAAAATTAGATGCCTAGAGTTGGAGAGACAAACTTTGGTAGAAATGGAAAAGAAAACCTTTCAAGAAGAGCAAGATAGGCTCTTGGCTTGACAACTCAATGATCCATTCAATAATATGCATGTTAGTGGTGGAAACAGTTCTCCTCCATCCACTCCTCCTAGTAATCCATGAAGTAGGAGACATTAAAGATCACCATCTCGATCTCCTAGCCCTAGAGGAAGAAGAGTTTATAGACATGATCATTATAGGAGACCAAAACCTCCTAGGAACTCAAGACAACCTTCCCAACATGTTCATTATGGTTCACAATATGGGGGTAGTATCTCAAGCTTTGATCGCACCTCCCAAGATTTCATGAAAATGCAACAAGAGCCACTTTTTTAATAGTACGTGGAGAAATATTTGGAGCAAAACATGGATAAGTTCCTAGAAAGCCTAATCAACAAGGGTGCTAGAGTCCCTTACAACTTTGATGTGGATAAAAAGATTAAGAAGCAAGGTCCGTCTCAAGAGGGAAAGATCAACGGAATGCAAAGAACAATGGACAAGATGTTTGCACCTAAGAATTCTTTCTCATTAGACTCGATTTGTCCTAATCCTTTTGATAAGAGTGTTGACATGAAAGAATTTCCTAGAAAGGTTAAAATTCCTCAATATGACAAATATGACGGGAGTGGAGATCCACATGATCATGTGCGCTAGTTTTATACCACAAGTTTTGAGTTCCATCAAGATGATTCATACCTTATGAGATTGTTCCCATGAGGTCTTAAGGGTCAAGCAATGGAATGGTTTACTAAGATAACTCCCCCTGTTAAGACTTTCAAAGAGGTTGTTCACAGATTTGTTCAAAATTTTGCATATAATGTTTCAAGATCTATCACTTTGTTGGACATATGTAGCTTAAAGCATAATCAAGGAGAATCCTTTATTACTTTCTTGCAAAGGTGGAGACGAAAATGCTCTTTCTATTCTAGAAATATTCTTGATAATGAAAATATTAACATTCTTGTTAGTAATTTGGTTCCCAAAATGCGGTATGAAGTTAAGAAAATGGTTTTTGATTCATTTGACACCATGGTTAAGACCACATGTAGGATTGAGGATTTTTTAAGAGAACAAGGAATTTTGACCAAACATGGAAGTAACAACAACAATGTTCAAAAAAACAAAAAATCTAACAAGGATAAAGGGAAGAACCAATATTGGAATAGGAACAAACAAGTGGTTAATGATGGAGTTGTGGATTCCTCCCAACCTAAAGATCAACCTGTACTCCACTTATCTAGTAACGTTCAACCTATGAAGCTCAATACATCCACTCAACAAGAAAGTAAGCCAAGATACCAAGGTAAGCCTAAGAGCAAAAGACGTCAATTTGCAAAACTTGGTGAGTCATATGAGGAAATTTTAAAGAAACTTATGGCTAACAATCTGGCACATCCTCAAGATGCTGTGAATTTTCGTATATTGGAAGTTAAACCACATTGGTGGAAGGAGAAAGCCTTTTGCATATTTCATAATGGTATTGGACATGATGTTGAACATTGCTGGAAACTCAAGCATATCATTCAAGATCTCATTGAGAATGGACAACTTACAATAGATGGATTGAACACCAACGCCGATCATAAGGCATTAAAGGAACCTTTTCCCAAATATGAAAAGGGGGAAACCTATAAAGTTAAGAATGGAAAAGCTGAGATCAATTATACCTACACAGATGCAGAGAATACTATCAACATGCTTGAATTTGTGGAAGAAAATGTTAACATTATGAGAGGAAGAGATCCTTATGGTTATGATCTAGATGAAGACTCTCCTACTATTTTTGATAAAGAACCCGTTGTGGTGCTAATGGGTCCCAAATCTAGAAAGTCGTCTCAAGCCCTTAATGCTGTTACCCAAAGTCAAGGTCCCATTGTCATTAGAAGACCCAATTCAAGTCAATCCAGTAAACCTAAGCAAGTGGCATCCAAGCCTATCACCTTGAAGCCAGTTGTTAATCCTAAGTCAAGCTATATCCTTATTGATCAGTTACAAAGAACCCCAGCTTAGATTTTGATCTTTGAGCTCTTAGAGTTGTCTCCAAGACATAAAAAAAATCCTTGAGGATGCTTTGCACATGGAAAATGTCCCTAACAACTTAGATATAGATCAATTCTAGAATATGGTTAATCACATTGCTACCCCTCATTTCCTTTCCTTTTCAAAAGATGATGATAAAGCTTTGAGTCATCCACACAATCTTGCACTTCATGTTGAGGTCATGATCCATAGAACCCATGTTAGGCGTGTGTTGATAGATGGGGGTGGTGGGCTTAATATTTGTTCTTTTATTCTTTTGAAAGAATTGGAGTATTCTGAGAAAGTCATTGATACCAAAAAATAATTACTATCAAAGCCTATGATGAGGCAGAAAGAATTTCCAAGGGGTTGGTTGTCCTTTTTGTTAGGATTGGCCCTATTGAAAAGGACATAGTACTTCAAATAGTTGATGCTAGACCCCTTGCATATAATATCTTACTTGGTAGGCCGTGGATTCATGATATGCAAGCGGTGTCATCTACTTATCATCAATGTGTTAAGTTCCCCTATAATGGCATAGAGATTGTATACCTGGGGATAACACTTTATCTATCAATTCAATTTCAGTAGGGGCGCATGTTCCCCTCAATAGAGAAGCAGAAGATTTTGATGCAACCTTAGCTGAATGTAAAGATAAGCATAAGTCGATAGACCTTGGCATGGGGGGTATCAACTCAACTCCCTCACAATATTAACAGTTTTGCCTAAGTCTTATGGAAAGCCTTCACAAGAAAAGAAACCTTCCTCTTCAGCTATGACTTTATTTGGAACATTTGTAGAGTCATTAGTGCCTATCCAAGATGAGAAAGAGGAGACATTTGTTAGAGACTAGATCGATAGAGAAGAAAAATATATGCATAATGAGAACTTCTCTCCCTCTCCTAAGAATTATGGATGAGGGTATACCTTTGTCAAAAACATGGGCTATCCTAGATATGACCCTCTTAATCTCAATTTGGATGCTAGGTCTGAACCTCTTGATCATTCTCAATTTGGGTGCAAGTCTAAGAAGCCAGTTGGACTAGGATTTGAAAATTACAACAAGCACACTAATCCTCTCTTTGAAAAGTTGGATAGTGACGATGAACTAGAGTATATACCTAATTTGACAAATTAGTAGGATATGTGTGAAGATTGGGTCCCTTCCACTAATCTCCTTTGGGGAGATTCAGATATTTCAGTCACCCATGCATCAGTTGCAACTTTATAACAAGATGAATCAGATATAGAAGATCCTTTGAGAGAGCGTCAACAAAAGAATCTTGTTCATTTAATGGAAAGAGAAAGTGCTAATTTTGATGAAACTAGACCTTCTACATCACGATGTCCCAAACCTTCATGGTGTAAGCATCCTAATCATAGTTCAGATACAAGTTCTAATGAGTATGAATGGGACTCTTTTTCAGAGCCTTCTACAGTTGATAGAGATATTGATGTTGTTCACATTTATAGTTCTCAACCTAAGGTAGTTGACAAGTCATGTGTAGGATTAGAGGATTTGAACCCATGTGTTGCCTTAGTGGATGATTCTTTACTTGTTAGGAATAATCCTGATTTGGGTAGCTTAGAGGGATACTTGACAGATTCTGACTCTTCGGTCACCAGCGATAGTACCTTTCAAATTTATAATCTTGAACCAGTCGTTGACTTGCCTCTTGTTTATCCTGACCTTATTTATTGGTCCCAATGCTATCAAGAACCTAAGATTTTAACATTCCAAAATGATTATGAGATAGCTTGTTACCTAAATGCCATTAAACCCGTAGTCTCTTCCACTAGTGAACCGGCTACCAGCATGACAGAGCCAGACATCAAAAACCTTAGTCACAAGATAAAAAGAAAAGAAAATCAAAAGAATAGGAGTTATGATGGCAAAAAACACTGTGTGGCGGCGTCAGAACCAAAAAAAGTAAAAATAAATGATGTATCCAAGGGTGAAAACCTCTTTGAGGTGCCTAAGGATGAGGTACTTGATCATCTCCCTAGCTATTTTCAAGATAGATCTTTAGTGCTTATTGAACTGACACAAGTAGTTAATTTGGGTATAGATGAGGCTCCACAGATAGTACACTTGGCTAAGTCCTTGTCACCAACATAAAAAGAAGCTTACACTAAGTTCTTACAGAAAAAGAAGATCAATTTTGCATGGACATATTCAGATATGCCAAGGTTGGATATTAATCTTATCATGCATCACTTATCCATAGCTCCAAATGTCAAACCAGTTAAATAGAAATTGAGAAAGATGCATCCTCACATAGCTCTCCTAGTCAAAGCTGAATTGGAGAAACTCCTTGGTGCAAAATTCATAAGAGCTATTGCCTATGCTGAATGGATATCAAACATTGTACTAGTTTCCAAATATGAAAAATACATTAGAGTTTGCACATATTTTAGAGATCTCAATAGAGCATGCCCAAATGATGACTTTCCACTCCCCAATATAGACATGTTAGTGGATATGACTGTGGGTTATGAGATTTATTCTTTGATGGATGGTTTTTTCAGATACAATCAGATTAAGATAGCTCCTGAAGATTAAGAAAAGACTACATTCACTTGTGCATGGGGTACCTATTGTTGGAATGTTATGCCTTTTGGATTAAAAAATGCAGGAGCCACCTATCAATGAGCTATGACAACCATTTTTCATGACATGATGCATAAAAATATGGAATATTATGTGGATGACACCTTGGCCAAGTCTAAACAAAGAGATACACACTTAGATGATTTGGAAGTAATTCTAGATCATATGGAACAATTTCAACTAAGGTTAAATCCTAAAAAGTGTGCATTTGGAGTCACCTTTGGAAAACTACTTGGATTCATCATTTCAGCAAAAGGAATAGAGGTGGATCCTAAAAAAGTCCTAGCAATCATAGATATGCCACCTCCTAGAAATATTAGTCAAATGAGGAATCTTCAGGGACGTCTTCAATCTATAAGGAGATTTATTTCACAATTGGCAGATAGAGCTCAACCTTTCAACAAGAACTTACACAAAGGAGTCAAATGTGTTTGGAATGAGGATTGTTAAAAGAGCATAGATCAAATCAAGAAATACTTGGCAAATCCTCCTATTTTAATGCCTCCTATCCCAAGGAAACCACTTATTCTATACATTTCAGCAATGGAATCTTCCTTGGGGGCATTACTAGCTCAACTTGATGAAAATGGAAAAGAAAGGGCAATATACTACATTACTTGTACTCTTGTTTCATATGAGGTTAACTACACTAGCATTGAGAAAGCTTGCCTTGCTGTTGTGTTTTCTTCTCAAAAGTTGTGACATTACATACTTGTGCACACTATACACCTCATAGCAAAAATATATCCACTCAAATATTTTCTAAGTAAGGCTTCTCTCACAGGTAGACTTGCTAAATGGATGATGATACTTTCAGAGTTTGACATAGAGTACATTGAGCGTAAAGAAATCAAAGGACAAGCTATAGCAAATCAATTGGCTGATTTCCCATTACAAGATAATGCACCTATTCAAGTTGAATTCCCAAATGAGAACCTCATGTATATGGCTGCAAGAACATGGAAGATGTTCTTTGATGGATCTTTTATGCAAAATGGTTTAGGAGTTGGTGCGTTGTTTGTTTCTCATCATGGGTACATGATCCCTAAGTCTTACAAGTTATTATTCCCATGTACAAACAACATTGTTGAGTATGAAGCTTTAACAAATGGACTTAAGATGGCCATAGAATGGAGAATCACATAGTTACACATCTATGGGGATTCACAGC
>MU225193.1:1711270-1721821 GCA_018584345.1 Thuja plicata | reverse complement strand
GAAGTCTTATGTAGAGCATTTTTCATTTCCTTTCTCTTCTCTTATACCATGTCGTGTGAACCCTAAGGCAGTGTTCATCTGTGATATACTCTGGCTTCTCAGCTTTCCCATATGGCTCAGCATGATACGCAATCTATTCGCTCATTCTCTGCATGGATAGGTATACTGAGTGATGTCTCTACCATCACAATCAACACGCTGTCCTCAACTCCTCAGCAAGCAGCTGTGTGTCATTTTTGCTTACGCCAAACTGTCTTGACAAGCCACGTCCAAAAGCCACTAGTTTGTGTTTTTAGGATTTTTTTCATTTTGTAGGGACACGGTAATAACGAAGTAATAAAATGAAGTTTATTTTTCTTTTTTTTACTTTTATGCACGTGTTGGTCAAAATTTCGACCAACACGGGCATAAAAGTAAAAAAAAGAAAAGTTATCATTTATAATGCGACCAAATAAAACAATTTTGCTAGTTGGTCAAAAAGTTTGGTCAAAATTTGGGGTCAAATCTATTAGTGAGCAGAATCCAGCAATAAAAACCTGATAGTCATAATGAAAAAATTGATGGATGATAACCCCCGAGAATGGCACAAGAAGCTCCATGAGGCACTATGGGAAGATCAGATCACTTTAAAATGAGCTATTGGCATGTCACCCTTTGAACTGGTGTACGGGATTGGGGCTCATGTTTCATTGCCTCTCGAACTATCCTCTACGAAGCTCCAAGCAGTTATTGAAGATGAATATTTCAAAGATCTCCTGGAAAGGTGTGTAATGCACCTAAGAAAGTTGGAAGAGGACAAAGAGAATATGGTAGATCATATTACTAAACATCAGATGAAGGTGAAACAGATCTTTGACATGCGAGCTAGACCTCGCGGTTTTATGGAGGGCGATTAAGTTTTGTTATGGGACAAAAGAAGAGCATCAAAGGGATCACACGGGAAGTTTGAATCTCTGTGGAAAGGTCCGTTCATCATCTCGGAAGCGTTGGGTTCGAACACCTTTAAGTTGTCATATCTAGATGGTGTTAATATTCCCTTTACCTATAATGGGTAGGATCTGAAACTGTGCAAGATCTAGGTGTCTGGGTTCGTCCCCTTTGTACATAGTAGTTAGTTCCCTGTGTTTTCAATTTTGGTTGTGTCCCTCTTTTCTTTTCCTTTCCTTTTGTTTGGTTTGGTCTGCGAAACCAGTTTTCTGAATTTCTCTGCAAATTGGGAAATCTGCAGTCCCCAGTCAGAGCCGATGTTGGATGGTTAAGAGTCGCCTTTATTTGAACTTTCCAAGTTTGTGTGTCTACAATGGTCAAAGCTTCACTCTGTTCACTTTTCCACCTTGTTGGTTCTTCCAAAAGCCTTTGCACATTTGAGTCTGTCAAATATAAGCTTTTGGCATTGTTGGTATCAGTTCCGGTCTATCTTAAACCGATAACATACCCTTTTGAGTCATTTGAACCACTTCAAACCTCTTCAAACTCCGATTCAAAGTATTTCAAAGTAGTTCAATAGCGGCCTAAGTCTTTTATTACTAACGATGTGTTCTCGCAGGAAAGCACATGACATTTTTCCTCTTAAGAGAGGTTGAACCTCTTTGAACCCCTTTGAACTCTGGTTCAAAGTAGTTCAAAGTAGTTCAAAAAGGACGCCGGCGAGATCAATAATGACGTGATGACCTAACAAGACGGGCCGACTGACGTGGCATGATTTCATTTGCTGGGTCAGTACACAGAAACCGAGGAAATCACTTGCACGGGTGGAAAATATTTGGTTTGAGGGTGAATAATTATGATCGAAAAAGGTGGCAGATCCTGAAGATTTAATTTGATTTGAAAGCATTTATTTCTTATCATCACTTGGTATTGAAGGCCCTATTAATACTCGCATAAAGGAGTATTACCGCGCTTCAAACGGCAAATAAAAGGAAGCTGGGTAAGTCATTTTTCCCTATTATGCATTGCGGGATCTTGGCGCTGGAAAGGTGGTCTGGTCGAGTTCAAATCATACAGGTAGCTTTTTCAAGCTCTGCCTCTCATTTCTGGTTGTTCCTTAAAATTCAATATTTCAAGCAGTGAGCTGGTAGACTTTCATCTTCTTAGGCAAATATGAAGTCTGTCATGCATTTCTTTGGGAACGTGAAGAATCTAGAATGTAGGGCTCCGGTCATAACAGACACAGATTTGTTAGGGGTTTCGGTCGATACCATAACTTCAAAACTCTCATCTCATGTTGACGAGGAGTTTGTTGTAGAAGTTTTAGCCAGTGGTCTATTAGAAGTAGCTGCATTCCCACCTTCTGTCGTTTGTCCAGAATTAGTGCAGGAATGTATCAACAGATATGATGTTAAATTGAAGAGTATTTTAAATGCGGATGGTCAAACCCTAATACCTGTGAACCGCGGGACCATTGCAGCAGTTTTCAAAATACCTGATGAAGGTCTTGTTAACTTCACTCCCACCCAGTCTCTGGCCCAATTTAGGGAAAATGTTGAGAGAAACAGAAGCCACATAGCAAGAAGATGGACAAAGACCAACTATAAAGGAGGGTCATGGTTGCCCAAATCCCTCACTAAGGAGCACATGAACCCCCTGGTACATGATTTGGTTGTTCTCCTCCACCAATTAAAAGGTTCAGAAGAGGCCTTGTTCTTTGACGAGTGGATGTTTCATTTTGTAGAGATCGTCCTAGAAGGAAGACAGCACATAGACTGGGCCGAGATCATAGCCGTATCTCTTAGGGATCAACTCAAACAGAATCAAATGACCAAAGAAGGGTTTTATATGTCCTTGTACCTAATGTATTGTTTGGCCTGCACTCAAAATCTATCTCCTATCCAGAAAGCTCCTTGGAATGAAAGCTTGTTTATCTATGAGTATTTCCCATTGCTGAGAAGAGATAAAGTTTTAGATGATTACAGGACAATACATGATGTGTTTTGGGGGAAATTGCGTCAAGAACTTGCTGGCAGGCCGAACCAGAGGATTTCAGACAATGCTCAGAAATTGGTCAAAGTATTTGGTAGCTTTTACATTCAATTTCCCTGCTTCACTTATATTCGGGTAGGAAGATTTGAAGAGGAACCCTTCAAGCTGCCTAGGTACACTTTCGACTGTTTTATTCTTGCAGAAGTTTGCAGACAGCTGTTCATTGTTATCAAAACTGCTCTCCCGGAAGACAAGTGGAACTCTTTGTTCCCAGTGAAATTAGGCCATCTAGTTTGTAACAGTATGTTGGATGCATCTGTTGTGGGGAGCAATTTACTGAACTTTCACATGCCTTTTTATGAACCAAGGACAGGATTTGATAGAAAAGGTTTTGCCAGGCAGACCCTAGGGTTAAGCAAATGCCCTTCCCCAAGCTATCATCTTGAGGATCTATGGGAAAATCTTGGTGATGATAAAATGATTTGGGAGCGAGATCGAACCAGGCTTACTGTATCTCAGATCAAGTTGCTGCAATTGAAGTTTGATATCAGAAGTATAGAAGATGACAGTTCAGAGGTTCCTCGTCCATCCGCCACCTTTTCCGAAGCAGAAGCTATCCCGATCATCGATTGGAGCAGAAAGGAATCCAGTGATATCAGACTCCGGGCCTGCAGCATTTTCGAAGAAACTAAGAATTGGATCATGGCAAGGAAGAAAGGAGTTCAACTCCTTACAGATACACGCCGCGATACTAGGTCACCTATTAAAAATGTAAAGCAAGCTCTTGCTAATGATTCTCCTTTGTTATCAAATGCAGGTGAAAAAATATTATTGAAGGAGAAGACAACCTTAGTAAAACACCCTATCGCGCCAAGATCAAGGGCAAGGATGAGGTCTGAAAAGAAGAATTGGATGGCCTCAGAAGAACCTGATTATTTGGATGATGTCGTTGATCTCAATGATGAAGATCTCTCATTCACCCCCGATCACAAAGGGAAGGTTCAGGAAGCTCTCACACACTGTCAAGACCTATCTCAGGTTACAGATACACCTGTTAAGACCCCTGATAACTGAATTGTGCCTAGTTCAGTCCCACCATGGCTCACTGAATCGGTTAACAAGAGGAGAAGTTTCAAACTTCTGTCTATGCCAATTAAAGAAATTGTTACGAGGTATGCAGCACGCACTCCAAAAGCTAAAAGAATGAAAAGTGACACGAGGTTAACAACAGACCCATCTACAGGGAAGGTTACTACCAAAATCACCATAGTAAGGCCTATGGGAGAAACACAGGATCCTGAGCCTGAGGATTATGAGATAACAAAGATGGAGTTAGGGGTGCTGAACAGAGACTCCCGCGATCACATTTTCAAATTCTCCGCGGATCATATGCTAGGACAATCGTAGAAAGATGGCAGAGAGAAGCGTGAATTGAAACAAATAGTCTCAACCATGGCAGAGTTTCTCTCTTCATTGGCTGAGAATGGTGCGCTACCTTTAGCACAGGCCCATCAAGGATTCGACCCCAATTCGGTAGAAAATCAGAAGTTGGTCAAACGTGTACAGCAGGGTAGGACCTGGATAGAAGTAATGAAGGCATGGACAGATGGAATTATAGCAGAAGGAAGCACTTTCATAAGGGAGTTCGTGAGCACCCGCGTAGACAGCGAAATACTCCTGGGGGAGATCCAGACTTTGATCCTAATCTGGGAAAGCGAGGCAGGAAATTGTGAAGCGAGTACAGGAAATTGAAGATTATGGAGTGAAACAGTTTTTGACTGAGAATCCCATGAATTTAGTCAACCTGTGTATGTTGTTCATCCTAAAGAAAAACTTTGGCTGGAAGAACACATTGTTCGAAGCAGCCATTTCTCAGATGCGAATCATGGAAAAAGAAGTGAAGGAAATTCACTCCGACACCTTGAAGGATATCAAAATAGTAAACCCCTCAGGCATTTTACAACTGGAAGATGGGGATCAGGGTGTCGATGCATTAGTTAAGTCCTTCGTTGATGAAATGAATGCTTTCAAAGAGAGTGAAGCTCCAATGGTTCACGACCTCACTAGAACCGCCAACATCGAGGCTATGCTGATCTTAAACCGGGGGTAACTGCCGAAACAGGCGGAGAAAATCCAGAAAATGCGGTGGGAGAAAAATGCGACGCACGCCAAGTTGACCGTGTTAAAGAATCTGCACGCCCCGCCTACTCAGGAGCTGCTCCGTGTCTTCCGATCATGGAAGCTGGTAAAGGTAGCCACATCAGTGGATGCGCAGGAAAACTGAATCAGATTCAGTTTTGTTTTCTTAATTTATCCTGCTTTAAATCTTTTCTGAGAACTTGGTTGTAACTGATAACTGTTTCTTGCTTTGATTGTGTCCGAGAAGCCGGGTTTTTCGGGAGGCTTTCTCAGACTGTTAAACTATTTAAGCTGGAGCTTAAGACTTTGCAAAGGGTTAGAATAGAATAGAATAGAGGGAAAAAGATAGAATTTAAACAGTAGCATAAGTTCTTTTCTGTTTTGCAATAGTTTAAATGACTGATGATATCTGGACTTTAAGCCAGTCATACCTGAATACTCGTGCATGAATTTATTTTGATCTTTGAATCAGATGGTGAAATATATATGTTCTACTTTGAGAGAGTTATATATTGATCTTGTGCATGTGTAATTCCGTTTCAGTCATTTATTGTAGATTTCTGAGTTCCAGTTTTCTATAGATGAGTATTTAGTTATTCTGAATTTCTTGATCAGTCAATTAGTTGAAATTTCCTCTGCGAAGTAGTTTCCCGTTTCTTGTTTAGTTTTGCAAGTTTCCTTTGCTTTACCTCATCTGTCCAAGAACAGCTGAGAGATCTTTTCCTGCTTTTCAGTTAAAAGCTTATATGTTAGATTGCACTATCCATTCGTTGAAAATCTTTAGAAGGGAGTTGTACCTTTGTAAAATTCAGAGGGAAGCAAAGTAAATGCTTACCCAACTGTTGTTTAATGATTTGTTTTCAAAGGCATAGAGTTAGAAGATAAATAGCAAGGTTTAAGGAGAACAAATCTATTAGCCAACAGGACCTTAGGACCAATTTTCTTGTAAGGGCTGCCAATAGTGCCTAAATATGATATAAATATCTAGGAGGCTCCTAGATAGGATGACTAGATCCTATAATGAAACTAGATGCAAGTTTGATAAGTTACAAAGCAAATTTTTGAATTCTAACGAGTAGTTTGGTTTAGGTGGGAAACCTTTTTAAATGGTCTTAATGCATTTTTAATCAGGGAAAACCAATTGGAATTTGTTGATGTAGTTGTAAGACATCCTACATAACATGGTCAAGGCATGAGGATTTTGGAGAAGTATGGTGAAGAATGCAAATTATGTACGGACCGTACTTGGTAAAATAATAAAATCACTAAATTCTACATTTTTTTCACGACAATTTGATTTTCTTTCATTGTCTATACATTATAACGATTTGAGGAACTAAAATAAATAATTTATAAATACTTTCACATGTTTTGGGATTTTATTTCATATTGGTTATTCACTAAAATTGCTGACAGTCACAGGGAATTACAAGTTTGTGATAGTTTTGAGTGTTTTCAATGGATTAATGGCCATTCCATGAATTCCTATCACTAATCCTATTGGAATTACCATAGAATAACATGTATGATATATTTATAACCTTTCATTGTGAAAATAAGTAAGATGAAGTTGGTGATCACCATGTTGGGGTGTTGAAAGACCACTAAATTTGGGGCTAAGGTGTATCAGCGGGATTTTTTTCCAAGGTAGGGCACTATTTTATGTGGTATACATTAGGAAATGTCAAACTAATGGTGAATAAACCACTATTTGGTTGGAATAGAGCATGGAGGGTTGACATTAAGCAAACCCTAATTTTAAGGGTTGTTAAGGAGCTATTTAGGGCTTTCATATGTGGGGAGTCAATAGGGTCCAATTGATTTAATTTTCCTCAAATTAAAACCATAGTATAACTCTATTAAAAGATCCAAGGTCAGGGCTAAAGAATATAGTAGGGTTGATTTCTAAAAGTGGGGTAATTAGCCCTCAAAACTAGTCACTCTTGGCCAGTTTGGTAAGATGGTCCAAAACAACCTATGCTAAGGTTTTAGTATGTTATATTAAAGATTAATGGGTGTGTGAAACTATAGATTTTTTCTAGAATCCTTTGGGAATTTTGTACAAGAAGTCAGGAAAACATTCATTGTTGACCTACTAGGAGATTGAGCACTTTAAGACAACATTTGGGGTTTGTCTAAGAGTTGGGAATTTGTAAATTTTCAAGTGGTTTCCTCTATTTTTTACAGTTTAAAAAGACCCAAGGAGTCATTGTAGGTCATTGGGAGAGTGGTGTCCTTGGATTGACATTTTAGAGTCATTGGGTGCATTGCGGATTGACTCCTTTCCAAGTGCATTGTTGACAAGATTTGACAAATATTTCTTGAAGTCTCACCTTGCTTTCTATCACATATAAAATTGGGGTGCATTGTCCTCTTTCATCGGGCTAAGGGTAAGGTAAGTGTTTAATTTTTGTAGCCAACCATGCATTGTGATTTTTCTGGATCCATCTAAATTTGGAAGGGTTACTTTGTTTACCTTATGTTTTAAATCCTTATTTGGGTTTAACCTTTCCCTCTTTGGTACTTCTTATATTTGGCCCTTGTAGAATTTCCTAAATTTTATAAGCTCTCAGATTTATGGCTCCAAACTAGCATAGGCTCTAGCATTATCCTTGATAGTATTGGTGGGTTGTTCAATTCCTTCTTCTCCTATTGATATCCCTTCCTTAGGTAAAAATTGGGGTTTGGGTACCCTAGAAAATTAGGACTCATTATGGTTTTCCGAGTGATTTGAACTTAAGTCCCGCCCATTAGCAGAATTTTTTCTAATACTATCAATTGAGTTCCTCATGTTTTATAGTACTTGGAGTAGCGCTTGGTTTTTTTGATTTTCTTGTTCCATGAGTGTCCTCATTTCATTAGCGAATTGTTCATTCATCTTGTTTTTATTTTCTTTCCTTTGATATGTTTGCATAAATTTCCCTCAAGGATGGAAGGATTATGCTCTAATACCACTTGTAATGACCCCTTATTAGATGACCTTTGTAATTATCTAAAGACATGAATGAAAATTAGTAACTAAATAGTCTAATTATATTATTTTTCCTTACGATTAAATATACAACCATGATTTAATTCAAGAAACATCACATAATACTATTACTAATTTCTGATAAGGTCATCTTCCTTGTTTGACTAATTCCATAGTAGATGGTAGAATTACTGTTCTCAGTTATGGAAACATTCTACAAGAGGCTCCCTCATGGTTCTCACCCATTTTGGGAATCTTTTCCTCAACGTGACCAAATTACTCCTTTTCCTTTACAAACTCCCTACCCACTATGGAATTTGATCAAAACAAAGGAATACAAACTTATCATAATTACTAATAGAATTATTGATTACTATAACTACATATTACATTATCGAGAATATTCTAAAAGTAGAATACCATTATAATATGATAAATCCCCTATCCTATACCAAGATGGCTTTTAAGAGAGGGTCTCAGAATATAATACAATATCCATATTTTGAGACATATATAGTTTATTTATATATTTAAATTTATCACAACAGAGGTCTATCTTATATAGCTATGTGCCTCTCTTCCAATGGTAATTATTGTATTATAATTCCTTTGATGTATTATACTGATCTCTGTCTTAACGTCGGTATCCCATGCTTTTTTTTCTAGTGGTGTTCATCCCTTATTTCTTTGTCTTATTTATATGCTAATTTCTGGACGTGACCTTACTCCTATCATCATTTCCATGGTCAATGGTGATGAACTATAACTGATTGAATGTTTGAAGATGTTAAGTTGATGATCACCGAGACATAGAAAGTTAATGCAAGACATTAAATCAGTTAATGTATTGTATTGTAATTGATGTCAACTTGATATAATCTATATGGTCATGTACATACTACTAACAGACTTCAAAGAACCAATGAATCAAAGGCTATGCTATTAGTAATGCATAAAAGTTAAGTATTCACAAAGTGACTGTATACACTGACAGAGTGCACACCAACAGACAGAGTAAACTAATGAGATCAAATTCACAGTGTTACCCGACAAGAAAAAGCATAGCATTACCGATGAGCAAAGTCACAGTGTTACCCAAAGAGCAAAGGCACAGTGTAACCCGACGGACAGAATTACAGTGTTGCCTGATGGATAGACAAGATCGACGGATGGAGATTTCGAAGAAAACTGAAGTCTCACCGAAAAAATAGTCAGTTGTCACCAATGACTAATTGAAGTATTGACTGACATAACAAAGAGTTTAGAAATGACAAAAGGCTTAGCTGTCAAGAGCTAAATATAGACTTAACTGGTAATTATCATTGTTTTAATCAAACTAGATAAAGCCAGAGATAAGTAAAGGATTTAAAGTTGTTTTTTCCAGTTGGAAAGAAGATCTCTACAAGATAAAATAGAAGTTTTTCTTTAAATCTAATTGGCAAGAATTGTGGATCACGCCAAGATCAAGAAAGCCAAGAAATAGTGAAATGATGTTTATATAAGAGACAAGCTAATTCAATGTGAATCAGGGGAGTGAAAAGATAATAGATGCTAAAGAGATTCTGAAGGAGAAGAAAGTCTTC
The DNA here is from genome assembly GCA_018584345.1 of Thuja plicata. Classification (NCBI taxonomy): domain Eukaryota; kingdom Viridiplantae; phylum Streptophyta; class Pinopsida; order Cupressales; family Cupressaceae; genus Thuja; species Thuja plicata. Next base: position 1,712,209 of record MU225193.1, on the reverse strand, counting down.
ATTTAGACCTGATCAATCAAGCTGAGGAAAGAGCTAAATTCTGCAGACACCGATGAACAGCGATATAGCATCACAAAGCATAACAGTGTGGAGAAAAGGTATTGAATTGATAACATTGATCAGAAGGTAATGTACTTACAATAGATCTGAAAATCAACAATTCTAGTTGTATATATGAACAAATCAATTTACTGTTTCAATTTAACCATTGAAGCATCAAGTCTCTGAACTGAGCAGGACTTAAAAGTCTTTTCTAATTGAGATACATCCCAAGGAGTATCAAAAAGTTTGATCATACAAAGTAGCATTGGATATGCCTGATACCTATTGATAGGCCAAGTGAGTGTTTGATCAAGGATTGTAGCATTAGATTCCAGATACTAAGTGACAAACTATTCATTTAAATCCTCTAACAGGGTCACACCTAACAGTGTGTTTGTAACCTTTAACAAGGTTGGCTCTTCACCGAGCTCACTTTAGAAGAGTGAAAATTTGGGTTATCAGTCCTAGTGGTTTTTCCCTTAACAGGGTTTCCACATTAAAAATCCATGTGTCAATGTGTTTATGATTCATTACTTTATTGTTTTTCATTTCACATAAGTAAATCTGGATTGATTGGTATACACTAGTTATTTACTATATTTCAGTAAATAGAAAGACTACTAATCGGTAAAAGTAAAAATAAGGTTTGAAAGAGTAATCCGAGTAGTAGTTATTTGCTATTAATATATCAAGGCAATCATCTTGTAGGAATGAAGATAAATAGAGGCGTATAAATGTGGTAATAAGTTTTAGGGTTGATTTAAGGATTAATTTTTGAGGCCACTGTTTCACCCCCCCCCCCTCTGAGTTATTCTAACAATTGGTATTAGAGTTTGTGTGCTTAGATAGGGAGTTTAACAGATCAAGCAAAAGATCACAAGATGAACATACGAGATG
>MU225193.1:1680425-1697048 GCA_018584345.1 Thuja plicata | reverse complement strand
AATATCTTTCTTGAATCATAAACTTCTCATCAATCTTCACATGAGTACTTTCAATGATCTTCTTTAATCTTAGACTAAAACATCTATAGGATTTTCTTTTAGTAGAGTAACCAAGAAAAATACCTTCATCGCTTCTAGCATCAAACTTGCCAATGCTATCATCTGTCTTGATGTAGCACTTGATTCCAAATATTTTGAAGTATTTTATAGTAGGTACATTACCAAACCAAATTTCATAGGGTATCGTGTATGCGCCTTGCCTCAATTGTATTCTATTGATAGTATAGACTATTGTATTGACCACATCTCTCCAATAGGTATGAGCAACCTTTCCTTCAATCATGATAGTGTGCGCTATGTCAAGTATTATTGTGTTCCTTCTTTCTGCAATCCCATTCTGCTGAGGGTTTCTAGGTGCACTTAACTATCTCTTGATTCCATGCTCTTCACAGTAATCATAAAACTGGTCAGAGGTGAATTCTCCTCCTCTATCAGATCTTAGACATTTTATCTTTAATCCAGATTCATTCTCAACCTTAGCTTTGAAAACTTTGAACTTCTCAAAAGCTTCAGATTTGTCTTTTAAGAATGCAACCCACATCATCCTTGAGAAATCATCAACAAACAAAATGAAATACCTTTCTCCGTAGTAAGATCTTGTTTGAGTAGGTCCACATAGGTCTGTATGTATCAGATCTAATTTTTTTTCTACAGAGTCTTGTTTTCTCCTGAATGAGGTCCTCACATGCTTCCCCATCACACATTCCCTGTACATGGTGTCAACTGGTCTTGCAATACTTGGAAGGTCTCTTACTGCCTTTATATTACTTATCTTGACTATGTTGTCAAAATTGATATGACAAAGTCTCTTGTGCCATAGCCAACTTTTATCCACTTTTGCAACAAAACAACTTACTTCTGAATTGAGATAAAAGGCATTACCTTTGGTCTTTGAGCCTGATGCAATCATATCTCCTTCTTTGTTGTTAATGATGCACTGGTTGTTTTTGAATTCCAATTGATATCCTTTATCAAGAAACTGTCCAACACTTAGTAAGTTATGATGTAAACCATCAACATAAAGAACATCATCTGTCTTATTCTTTCCAACTAAGGTGATAGAAACTCTACCTATGATAGGTTTAGGAGTGTTATCTCCAAATCTAACCATGTCACCTTTGTATTTGTACAAATTTACAAATCTATCTTTGTCTCCTGTCATGTGGTGTGAACATCCACTGTCAATGATCCAGATAGTTCTGATGTCAGCTTTTGAAACTAATGCTAACTCTTGTGTTTTTTCTTCATCTTCTTTGTCCATTCCTTCAAACATCTTTTCAATGTCTTTAATAGCAACGAAACCAGTTTCATCTTCTCATGAATCATCATCTGTTATGTCATCTTTAGCATGATAAAATTTCTTAGTGTACTTGGGCTTGTAATCTGATATGAACTTCTTGACTCTTGTAGGACACTTGGATGCAAAGTGACCAACTTTGTTGCATGAAAAATATTTGAATGGTAGCTGTCCTTCATATTTCCCTTTACCTTTCCTTTCTTTCTTGGAAATCATAGCAATGATTTCTTCTAGTTCTATATCCACTTCTTCATTATTACTAGAGTTGCTTATGGATTTTTGTGGACTAAGGCTTTGAAATTTGTCTCACTTTTGGGTTCTGTCTTCAATCTTGATATCTCAAATGCAGATATTTTGCTGATCAAAGTCTCTCTCTTGAAGTCTTTTGAAAATTGCATAGTCTCATATAAGCTATTGATATTTCTCTCATAGTTTGTTGTTAGTGTGGTCATTAGCTTGTCCATTATATCATCCTCTGAAATTTCTCCACCATTGTTCCTGATACCTAAAACTGCTTCATTAATTCTTTGATTGTAGGCTCTGATGTTTTCTTTAGGTAGCATCTCTAAGTTGTACATTTTCTTCCATGTATTTCTATGTGCATTATTTTCTTGGCTGTCTCCTTCAAACATATCTTCTAAGTATTTCCAAATAGAGTATGCTTTATCTTCCTTCTTGATCTTGGAAAATTCACTAACAGATAGGGCACTGGTTAGGGCTTCTTTGGCGATTGTATTTTGAGTGAACACTTCCTTTTGTTTGATTGTAGAGTCTTCTTCTGCAAGGTCTTTCAAGGTGGGAACTTCAATTTCTTGGGTGGCAATCTCATAGATCTCAAATCCAACGCATTGAAGATGTGTTATCATTTTGTTCTTCCAGTCAAGATAGTTTTCTCCATTGAACTTAGGACTCTCTTTCCTGAAGTATGCCATCTGATCTACCTTAAGCTGTTAGGATTTCTCTCCAAGGCACTTGGCTCTGATACCAATTGTTGGAATAGTCCCAAAGGATAATTGAGAGGGGGGGTGAATCAGTTATCAGCTACTTCAATTCTTTTCTTTACTTAGATATCAATTAACATAAAGAAAATGCACATTCAGATAACACAATAGAGAACACAAAAATTTTGGTTATGAGGAAACCAAATAGGTAAAAACCCTGGTGGGAATTAGTACCCACAAAGAACTGTACTTGAGTATAATTATCCCTATTAGGAGATCTTGCAACCATGTTAGGAGTTTTTCTTTGTAATGCAATAAGTACAGAGACTTGGTTAAAGGTAAGACCCTGTTAGGAGTCTTTTACAAGTAACCCTGTTAGGGGTGAGGACTCACTATCCAAAAGCTCACTGCTAAAATGGTGAAGGCTGCAACCTTCAATAGAACAGATATACACTATATCTTATAGATGTACTATTTGAGTAGACCTATTGTCCTGATAAGTTCCAATGAATTGTAGTCTCTTCCTACTTCTTCACATAGATCCTCAACTGATGAATGATGACTCTTTACTATTCCATACTAACCAGTAAACTGCTCTGTTCTTTTTTTTCTTTTCTTCTCATTCACACTTAGAGTTCAACAAATGAACTACTATAAGTATCATCCCAAAATATGTGATCTTCATTGGCTTTAGGAGTCCCTTCAATACTTCTTTAGTCAGCCACATCAACTACACAACCTGTTTAGAATCACGCAACCCAAACTGAATAGACGCGATGCTTCACAAAGTCGGCTCCACCAAATTAACTCCAACTTCACGATTCTAATAGAACATGTTTGGAACCTTTAGATAATTATCTTTAACTCATAACTAAACATGAATACAAACACGCATATCCCAAAGATAGGCACAACTCAAGAAATAATGTAATTATGTCGACTCTTCACAGATAGTCTTCAGTCTCTGTAACTATCATAACTGATTAACATAACTAAATTGAAACTTCATATCTGACTCAGCATGAATCCACATAGCATCTAGAACATATATAGACCATGGAAATAAACATGCATAGCTCTAGAACATATATACTGATAATTGCATATAGAACACTGCTTGTATATTATATGTTTTCATCAATGACAAACATACAATCAATTATTTGCACAGAAGCAAATCTCCAACACTCCACATAATACTCCTAACAAGGTAGATCATCAGAAGTGATCAAATTTTAAGCCTTAACCGGCCCCTTCCAATCTGCAGATAGTGAATATTTTGTGGGTGTCATCCCCACCATGGTTTTTACCTTCTAACAGGTGTTTTCTATGATATCATATCATGTGTTATGTGTCAATTACTTTCATGAATATTTCTATGAATGTTTACATGTTTGATTAGGTTAAAGAATTGATATGTCTTACGCAAAGATAGTATAGAATAGATGGTTGGATAAATAATTGATTACATAAAGGTTAAAGAAAAATAGATAAAAGTTTTAGAGGTACTGATTCACCCCTCCCCTCTCAGTACACACTTCCCATTATTTCCCAAAATTGGTATCAGAGCTATAACTCTTATTTTGAAATCTTAAAGACTTAAGAGAAAAGATAATACAATGGAGAAGTACAGACTTGACAAAAGTATTGAGAATTAGAAGCTAGAAATTCAGATCTTCTATGAGCAGTATAAAGAAGCAAGAATAAAGATGAGACAGATGTTAGATGAAAGAAAGACTATGGCATTTCACTGTAATGAGACATATTACCATGAAGAAGAGATACCAGATCTATTTGAGTCTTCAGGATCTACTACAAGAAAATCATTAGATACATCAGAAGAAAGCATCACAAGCTTAAATGAAATCAATCAACATCTGGCTGGACAAGTGAAATCTCTGCAAATTGGTCAAGAGACACAGATGGTAAGAATGATTGATGTCATGAACAATGCTAGACAATCTGAACAAGAGAGAACACTAGCTATTGATGATAGAAGGAATATTACTGAAAAGCTACAAGAGAAAGAGTCTGAAATACAGAGACTTATAGAACATCATAATGAGATTAAAAATTAGATTATTCTTATGAGTCAAGAGGAAAATAGAATGAATGTTGAACTCATTGAAATAATAGAAGCTATCGGTGAGCTAAGGGAAGAAAATGAAAAGCTGAAAAAAGAACTCAGAATACAGCAGTAGCATAATGCGATAATCAAAAGAGATGAACAAAGCAATAAAAGAATGGATGATTTTCTCAATAGACAAAGGAGAGCCAACAACAACACTGGACTAGGGTATACCAAGAATGGAGAATCACTTAATCAAGCCGATCCAAACAATGTCTATGCAAATCTGATACCACGAAAGATGACATGCAATCACTATGGAAAGCAAGGCCATACATCAAATGTATGCAAGAGAAAGATAAAAGGTATTGCTAAATCTACATCTTCATTCATAGGAATTTGTTATAAATGTAACAAGAAAGGACATAAAGCATATGAATGTAAGTCTAAGATGAAACAACCAAAGAAGGAAACCTACATGGACAAATACTGTCCTACTTGCAAAATGCATGGGCACACCACTCTTGAATGCTGGAAGAAGAAAAAGAAAGCATGGAAGCCTAAAGTGAAATAATATGCCTATCAACCAAATAGAGTTGGTAACCAGTATGTATGGGATTACAACACTTGGGAAAATTATACAACATGTGGAAGATTTGGTCACATTGCTAAAAATTGCATGAGACAATGGACAAGAAAGCCTAGAGGATGGACTAACCCCATAATGACATGTTTACACTATCATAAATTTGGTCATCTCAAGAAAGATTGTAGAAACTGAATGACAAAGACCAACACCTTTTCCAATGGAAACACCATTGAAGACATTAGGAAGATGAGAAACAAAATGTGGAGGAAAGCTAAAAACAATGATGAAGCTAGACCGAGCAATGCAATTGGTGACACCCTATCCAATGGATCTGGTGACATCACCACCCCCACCTAAGTAGAACAAGTAAGTATGGAACTGCATTACACCAAGCTATATTTTCATCAGTTCCAATCATACATAGTTAAAATGCCAAATTAGCATGATTATAGATGCACTAGGTTATTACTTGTTAAATTTTGTGAAAACTATTTAATCAGTTAATACATACCAAAATACGTCGGTATACATTCAAATTTGAATTGTATGCACTTACCGAGAATCATTGGTTAACATGTAAAAGCTAAATTTTCTAGTGTAAACCCAAATCTATTGGTAATCAAGCGAGTTGACAAGTTATCTTTTCCATACACCGAAACCCATCAGTAAAAGTAACAAGTTAGACAACTGCCCTGAAGCATCGCGTTGTCACTGAGAGGGAAGTTAGTGTCTCAACCGATGAATTTGTGTTCACACACCAAGGAGTGGTTGAGCATTAATGACTTGACCTAGGGAAAAGTCTATAAATAGACGACGAAAGGGTTTCATTTCTCACTAGCGATTTGAGCGAAGCGACCAGAGCAAAACCAAAGCTAGAAGTGACAACATTGCAGAGTGACTCCAACCCAATTCAAAGCACTCCAATTAGATCAATTAAAATGACAGAGGTTAAAGTAAGTACCAAGCATAACCGAGAACTTTGTTTATCATTTATGGAAAGCCCTAATTTTATAAACAATATCCACGACATCAAGAACCGCTAAGCTGAAGAGCATCAAGAAGGATAAGGTCAAACTTGTCAAGAACTCTACCTGTGTAGAACCACATTATATGATATTCCCAGAGGTTGCATCATAACTCGACAATGCTGGAGCATTCTCATGAATACAAGCTAGGATTTTGTTCATCGAAGATGTGCAAGCTTACATACACTAAAAAATTGCAAATATTGGTGACCTGGAGGTTGAACAAGCTTTCAAGAAGCTATGCAAAGATGATGGCACTATTAAATATGAGAATAATCACATCGAAGTGAAAGGGCTCACAAATTCCCTATGGTTCCTGAAAGAGTTTAAGACCGAGTGGATTCAGTTAGTATTGAGTAGGATCCACAACCATAAGTTATGGTTGGATGAGCCCAAACCAATAACATGAGATGTTATTCATGTAGTCACCGGTTATCCAATAATTGATAAGGTAAAGGCATTGAAGCACCCACCCAAGGCTGACATTGAGAAGAATACAAGAGCTAAGTGTGATGGAAGAGAACTTAAGGTATCCACTATCATAGATGATGAACTGAAATTTGGAGCATGTGTATTAGGATACAAGTTCTTTTAGGAAAGCAGTATAAACAATATTGCATCCTAAGCAGATATAGCCTATAAGATTTTCAAAAAGGGAACTCAGTTGGATCTATCAAAACTTCTACTCAAGCAGCTAGAAGAGAACTTAAAGACAATCATAAATGCAAAATCAAATTCATTTAAGTTTGGTTCAATTATCATGTGCATATTCTTCTACTTCCAAGAATCTTTTCCATCAATAGGAAATGTGAAATGGGATAAAAATAGACTAGTCACCATACAGATTAGTGAGTTTATAAAATCACTAGGAGATAATTTAAAGTCAGGAATGGATGAATACTTTGATGGATTCAAGGAGAGAATGTCGAAAAGAGTAAGGATCCCTGAGCAATTATTTGAGAAATTCAAGACTGATATATGTTTCATGGTAGACACGGACTTCACATACATCAAGGCTGTTGTACCAAGAATAGCATGGCTACAACCACTTGACTATGAAGTGAACATAGATCAATCATCCAATGAAATTGATGCACTAATAAATGAGCCATTAGATAAAACACAACCCAAGTTTGACACTTATGAAGAAGCCAAAGAAAGAATCAAAACTGGCTTGGTTGTTAAGAAGATAGACATGAAGTAGGATAAAAAGGTCAATAACTTGAAGAAAATGTTGTCGGTTATAGAAGAAGAAACTGAGGGATAGTCACCCGTCGATGAAGCTAAGAAGGAAAGTGACTCTGAGTCTACAAAGTCAGATACACCATTACCTTCACCAGCTAAGAAGCCTAGAACTACAACTTCTACAAGGACAATAATTCAAAAATCTAAGGACACATGTCCTTCACCATTGAAGAAAGGTCAAGTAAGGACCTATAAGAGGAAAATAGAAAGACGGAAAAGAGGACCAACAAAAATAAGAAATTTCATTAGAACTAAGGAGGACATTAAGGACACCGAACAAGATGAAGTTGTTCAAAAGGAAAAGAATAAAATACCTGAAATAGTTGATGAAGTGTGTGCCTCAATTATCAAATCAGGTATAGTAAATAGTAGGAAGGTCAAGAAATGGTTAACATTAGATCCCTTGGATCAAAATAATATTGAGGAGGCAATCATCAAGATGATGTGCATATTAAAATACCTCCCAATACAATTGGAAGACAATATGCCCAAAGAACTTCAAGATAGGATATCGGCAAGATGGATAGTTGCCTTGCACTCTGAAAAAGAAATCAGGGAAAGATCCCTAGTATCATTCATGCGTCCTGAATAAAAAATGGAGGAGATCAAAGAAATGATGAAGATTCATTCCAAAATTTTCTCACCGAAGTTGAGAGCCTACCAAGTGCTTAAAGGACATCTACTAGACCTAGATAGAAAGAGTGAAGTCAAATGGAGAAAAATACTTGATATTTCTGAAAAAGGATACAAGTCTCGATCCACAAAGAGCTCTTACCAAGAATCAAGAGACCAAGGATGATCAGGCTACTCAGAGCAAGAACCAATTACCATAAATAGTGTAGAATTGGACAAAGAGGAAATGGACACTACATGAAACAAGAATATGGATGTTGTAGATGAGACATGGTCGGACACTACTATGGAAAACACTATGGACAATACAATTAGTGACATCATCAATGATCCTACAGATGAAATTTAGAAAGATGAAGATGTCATTGTTGCCAAGGACCGAACAGACAAACAGGACAATACAATTGATGTTGCACATGTACACATTTTGAGCCAAATGCCACTATTAATTCATGTAATCAATATCATCTCACAAAAGGAGAAGACCCCTGAGCTTGATGCAAGCATACCCAAGGAAAAGGGTAATGAAGAACAAAAAGACACAACTAATGAAAATAAAGACACAACTGATGAACAAAATGTCATCGATGGAGAACAGAAAGATGGAGATACCACCAAGCAAGATGCACAAATAAAATATGTTGAAGAAGTGCAAAAAGAGAAGGATGAGAAAGAAAAGATAGTTGATACCACACCGAAGGACACTAAAGGCGAAGCTACAGACACACCAAAGGTTGACAAGGAGACGTCCTCAAAAAACTAACAAGAAAATACCGAGCAGCAAGAGAAAGGTACAACTCCTCAAAATCCATCTAGTAGCACATTAGACCAAGCCAAAAAGCTAGCTATGGTTCTGCATATAGTTGGAACACAAAAGAAGAAGAATAAAATAAAGAAGAACAAGTTGGAAGTCACATTAGATGAGATTATTGAAATACCAAAATGTGACCCAACAACATTAGACTTTGAATCTCTCCAAGAGTATGAAGAAATCTACCAAAGAAAAGATTAAGAAGCATCACAGAGATTCATTGGTTCTGGAGAACACAAGGGACATCTTGAGTTAGATTGTACCCAACATAGATGTTGATCACAATGCTCCAATTCTATATCAACTTTTTGGCCTCACCGAAGCAATCACAACACAAAATGTTGATGTAGAAAAGGCAATTGAGGAGCGAGTAGAGCAAAAATTTCAATATAAATTAATAGAAAAGACCATCCAAGAAGTGGAAAATAACAAGGTAAAGATTTTAGAATTATTAGATCAATTAGATCCAATCATAACTCAAGTTGTTTCCTTGATACAAAAACTATGCACTTTAGAGAATTTTACTAAAGATAACAATGAAAAGATTGAATCTGATCTAACTTTAAGTGCACAAAGTCTAACCACTGATGGAAATGAAATAAAATTGCATTATGAAAAGATCATAGAGATCAAATAGTTAAGATAGGAACTTTGGGAAGCAGAGTCACAATTCAGAGAGGAGGTTACCAAAATTTAGTCCATACTGTTACCAAACCTCACACTTCTGCAGACTCACCTAAGTTCAGCAAGGCAACTTATTGTCACCCCTGAGATGTCTGTAGTAGATAGAATCTATGACATGCATGCATGGATTACACTAGAGAACATGGATCTTGAATATCTAAAGGAGAATTGGGAGAAGATGATGGAGGAAATGAAATCATCACACTCTCATATTTTTTATAAGCTATAGGTATACACCTTTTCCCTTACTATCAAAAAAGGGGGAAAAGTAAATTGATATGTACAAAGATCAATAAAAAGGGGAAAAGGAAATACTATGAACAGAGATAGAGCATATATTGAAAAGGAGGAAATAGTATAAAAAGACAGGTGTATAATGTACATACATATACTATACTATACCGGCATATGCATAGCGGGAGTCATGAAATGACTAAGGTATATACAAGGTGTTCATACTATAAATATTTATAGTATTCTGTACATATCTATTTTTTATACTAATGTCAAAGGGGGAGATTGATAAACATAAAGTTTTTCCATTAGTATGCAATGATAAAACAAGTTGTATAAACTATTGGTTACACTACACCGAAAGTCAAGTTTTCCGTTCAAACTAAAAATGCTAAGCAAGGAGGAAATCGACGACACAATTTTGTATTGTTAACCAAAAGTGCAAACCAAAGATGGTAAAGTGGAACCCAATAGGAGGAAATTGATAGAGGAACCCAACGAGAAAACATAGTTCAAACTGACAAAACAAAAATAGTGCAACCCGAAAGACAGTCAAACTGATTTCAGAGCAAACCGCGCATCAGACACCAAAAGTCAGTTACATCCTGGAAAAAGTGGATCTGACTTCCACATAAGATAAAACACTCATATTCTATTTATAGAATTTTGTTTCATTTTTAAAAGCATTACTTAAGGGACAAGCAACATTATTGTAATTGTTTTAATTGGTCTAACTGATTGAAAACATGCATACTAGGAGATCAAGGTCAATTTGTAAACATGTGATCATAGAGTTAGTTTTGTTATTCGTAAAAATTAATTAGGTCAATCTATCTTATAAATAGATGTAATAATTTAATATTATAGATGAGAGGATGAATGTAGCCAATGAGCACATCTATGGATCAGACTGAGAGTTTCAAGAAGAAGAACAACAAAAGATGAATCTAGTTATCAAGAACCAAGAACAGAGGCTACCGAGCAACATAGGTATTAATCAATCACAATAGGTGATACATATATACATGTGAATTGTAATGGATCTGTAATCATCAATAGTTAGATTGCATACACTAAGATCAATGAGTATTTTTGTCTGCATTCTAACAAGTGTAGCAAATAGAAGAAATCCTTTCAAAGAAGGTGGATTTAACAATCCTATTGTAAATATCTTAACCAAGTGCACACTAAACAGTGTTTCTAAAGCTCTTAACAGATTAGATCTTAATAGGTCTCCACATAATACTCCTAACAGGGTAGATCATCAGAAGTGATCAAATTGTAATCCTTAACCGGTCGCTTCCAATCTGCAGATAGTGAAGATTTTGTGGATGTCATCCCCACCGTAGTTTTTACCTTCTAACAGGGGTTTTCTACAATATCATATCATGTGTTATGAGTCAATTACTTTCATGAATGTTTACATGTTTGATTGAGTTAAAGAATTGATATGTCTTACACAAAGATAGTATAGAAAATATGGTTGGATAAACAATTGATTACATAAAGGTTAAAGGATAAAAGAGATAAAAGTTTTAGAGGTACTGATTCACCCCTCTCCTCTCAGTACACACTTCCCATTATTTACAACACTTAGATCAGAACAAGACAAGCTAAGGTAATAGTGAAATAAATAGAGATAGAGAAGAATCAGATGATAGAGAAGGAAGTGGAGACAAAAAGAGAACAAGTGGATAATACTCATCCTCTAGTATACATGTCATTATTAATTGAAGAACCTAAGGAAACAAATGTCAGTAAAGTGGTAGTGGAGAAGGATAATAAAGAAAAGGAGAAGGCAAGAGACACTTCCCAGGTAGTAAAAAATTTATGGAAAAGGACACTATAAAACTTGATCCAGGATCGTCTCAAGGTCCAATTGAATTTTCAGTTCTTTCCCCACTTCATAATATTAAACTTGCGCAACTAGAAGAAACTCAAGCTAGGAAATAAATCTTGAAGAATCACATGGAAGACAACAAGTTGTTGGAGTAGACATCCAATATATTGAAAGATTTGATGTCATCATTTGTCAAAGATGTTGTAGACAAACCCTCTGACCAAATCAAGAGCCTAATAGGTGAAGTAAGTTCTCACTTTGAATCATTTGAAAAATCTTCTAAGATAAAGGTTAGGAAAGATTTTAAAGAGAAAAGATTTGATGAGATTAAGAAAGTGATAACATATGAAAGAGTTTTATTAGACACCAACATTAATGGAATTCAAGATGCTATAACTAAAGGTGTCAATATTTAGAAGTCAATTCTATCTATTTATAAACTTGTTGGAGGAATTGAGAAGAAAATAAAGGAATATGAGCATAAATTAGAGAAAATTGCTCAATCATTTTCTCCTTTGACTGCTTCTACTTCTAAACCAGAAGGTCAAGTGATATCATTACTTGACAAGATCAAAAGTATGCAAACAGAAAAGGATAAAATCATTGGAAGAGTGGGAGAGATTAGAAGTTTTCTTTCTCCTAAACTCCAGACCTTATTCAGTGTAATGAAGTGATGACATTAAGTTTTGCCATTAGTATACTTAAAGGGAAAAACATGATAAAGGTCATCGGTATAAGCATAACTGGTAGACAGTAAGCATACCTGATGAGATGACAATATCTATTGTAAAAATGCTAAGTATAGAATTTCCTGACGAACATTGACAAGAGTCAAACTGATGACAAGCATTACTGATGATACAATTTTGAGAACATCACCGACAGAGCAGAAAAGGAATACCTGGCGAACAATTTAATTAAGGGATACTGATGGAGTACAAAACTGATAGAACTGACACAACAACCCGACCATCATAACTGACAGTCAGTTACAGAACCCGCAAAAAGTGGATCTGACTTTACACGTTAGATAAAACATTGTAATTCTATTTATAGAGTTTTATTTATTTTAAAGCTTTACTTGAGGGTCAAGCAAGAAAATTTTGAATGTTTTAAAGCATCCTAATGGACCTAAAACATATCTAACCAAAGATCAAGGTCAAGTTGTAAACCTTGGACCTAGAGTTCATTTGAAAAGCGTGAATCAAGAATAGAACTAGAAACTAGTATAAATAGATGTTCAATAATTTGTAATTCAAGAGACTTGTAATCAGCTGATAAATGATAGAAGCCATGGAGAGCATCTAAACAGAAGAAGAGAATTCATGCAAAGTATAGAAACAGATCAAACTAGTTATCAAGAACACAAAAAGACTTCCGACTAGCAGAGACAAGGTATCACTCAATCACTCAAGGTGATTACATTTATATTGTAAGCTTTACAGGATCTGTTATCAGCAATTAGAGATTGCATTCACTATCAGATCAACATTTATATTGTAGTTGCATTCTAACAAGTGCATCACAACTAAAATCCTTTTTTAGAAGGTGGACTTAACAGTTCTTTGATAAATCCCTTAACAGAGTACACACCTAACAGTGTTGCTAAAGCTTCAAACGAAGTAGATCCTAATAGGTCTCCACTCTAATACTCTTAATAGGGTAGATCATCAGAAGTGATCAATTGTAAGCCTTTACTGGCTCCCTTCTTATCTGTAGATAGTGAAGTTTTGTGGGTAGACATCCCCACTGCATTTTTTACTTCCTAACAGGAGTTTTCTGAGATATCATATCATGTGTTATGTGGTATTTGTTTTCATGAATGTTTCTTGAATGTTTACACATGTAAAGAACTTAAATTTTGATTTCACATACATATAGAAAGATGAACAGATAAATAGGAATATACAAATCTGATGACACAAAGGTTAATGGGCCAACCACATAAAAAATTTTAGAGGTACTAATTAACCCCTCCCCTCTCAGTACATCATTCCAATAATTCCAACAATTGGTATCAGAGATAATTCTCTTTCTTGAAAATATTAAAGACATAAGAGAAAAGATCAACACAATGGAAAATTACAGACTGGACAAGACTATTGAGAGTGAGAAATTACAAATTCAGATTTACTATGAACAATATAACGAGGTGAGAGTAAGCATGAGAAAGTTGCTTGATGAAAGAAAGATCATGGTGACTAGGCTTAATGAAAAATATTATCAAGACGAGGAGATCCCAGATTACTTCAACTATGTTGAATCATCAACAAACAAAGCTTCAGACACATCAATAGAAGAGATCACAAGTCTACAAGAAATCAATCGACATCTGACAGAGAAAATTTAAATGCTGTAAATTGGTTAAGAGACTCAAATGGTAAAAATGATTGATGTCATGAATGATTCAAGAAAAGCTGAATCAGAGAGAACATTGGCTATTGATGATAGGAGGAAAATCACTGAGAAGCTACAAAGAAAAAGAATCATAGATTCAAAGACTTACTGATCATCACCATGGGATTACCAACTAGATTATTCTTATGAGTCAAGAGGTAAATAGATTAAATACTAAACTCATTGAAATAATACAGATCATCGGTGAGCTAAGGGAAGAGAATGAGAAACTAAAGTATGAAGTCAAAATTTAGAATCAACACAATAAATTGATCAAGAAAGGTGAAGATAGCAATAAAAGAATGGATGATTTCCTTGATGGTCAAAGAAGAGTCAACAACTACACAGGAATAGGGTACACTGACAATGGAGAGTCATCTAATCAATCAGATCAAAGGAATGTTTATGCAACTCCAAGGACCAAGAAGCTGTCATGCTATCATTGTGGAAAACCAAGCCACACCTCAAACATTTGCAGAAACAAAATGAAAGGTATTCCTCAATCACAATCTACTTTCATTGGTAATTGTTATAAATGTCACAAGAAAGAACACAAGGCATATGAATTCAAATCCAAGATGAAAAATCCAAAGAAGGAAACCTACATGGACAAGTACTATCCTACCTGCAAAATGAATGGACATACATATTAGGAATGCTGGAAAAAGAATAAGAATGCATGGACACCAAAAGAACCTGATAATGGCTACAAACCAACAAGAGTAGGTAACTCATATGTTTGGGACTATAAAACATGGGTAAATTACACAACATGTGGAAGGTATGGTCATATATCTGCCAATTGTATGAGAAAATGGACTAGAAAACCAAGAGGATGGTTCAATCCAGGTATGGCATGTTTACAATGTCATAAGGTTGGACATGTGATAAAATATTACAAAGACCGACTGACAGAAACAAGCACTTATCCCAATGGAAACACCATTGATGACATCAAGAAGATGAGAAACAAGATGTGGGTAAAAGCCACAAACATTGAAGGTGCTGGAACAAGCAATGCAAATGATGACACCCCATCCAATAGATCTGGTGGCATCACTATCTCTAACTAAATTGCACAAGTAAGTATGGAACTGCATTATGACAAGTTATATTATGCATCGGTTCCATTTACATATTGATCATATAGACAAAATTAGTATTATTGAAGATGCACTATATTCTTACTTGTAATATTATTAAAAAATGACCATTGGTTAATGGGTACAAATTAGCATCGGTGAACACACACAGAAAAGTTAACACTACTTACCAAAATGTATCGGTCATTACACAAAAGCCAAGTCGCTAAGTTTAAACTGACGGACATCGGTAATCCTTGAGCCGACAGAAGTTGTCGTCACCATTTTACTGACAATCATCGGTGAAGTCACCAAAGCTGCTAGCAACCCCGATACTTTCTTCCTACACCAAAGATGTTACTTATGCCTCAACCAAAAAACTCAGTCTTTGTATACCAATGAGTTGTTGGGCATTAATGACAACTTAGGGCACAAAAGTTATAAAAGTGTGACAGAAGAACTCATTTCACAACCGTGATTTTTGATCAACCAAGCAAAGCTAAGCAGAGTGATTGGAGAGCAAATTGAAGTGTGACCTCAGCAAGATTCCAACTCAACTCAAAGGATTCACAAGTGATCAAAGAGATTCAATAAGTACCTGCATTCATCAACTGCATTGTTTAAATTATGGAAAGCCATAAATTTCTAAAAATGATGGCATCTACTTCTAGAGTTGAAAAGTTGAAAGAGGATAAGAAGAAAATGATCAATCTTATCAGTAGAGGCACTTGTGTTGAACCTAAATACAAGCTGCACCCAGAAATCGCATCACAACCTGATGATTCTGGAGCATTCTCCAGAATCCCACCTAGGGTTTTTCTGGTAGAGGATGTAAGGTCCTATATACATTGCAAGATCTTGGAATTAGGAGATCTGGACCTAGACAATGCCTATAGGGCACTTTGTGATGAAGCTGGAAACTTGAAAGAAGAGCACAAGCATCTGGAAGTGAAAGGTCTCACAAATGCATTACACTTTCCCAGAGTTTTTAAGACAGAATGGATATATATAGTTCTTAGCAGAATGCATAACCAGACATTATGACTTAATAATCCAAAATGAATAACAAAGAATGTTATTCATGTAGTTACTCGATATCCTACAACTGACAAACCACAAGCTCACAAGCACCCATCCCTGAAGGATGTGGAATAACTGGTGCAAAATCAGACAAGAGAGGTCTCAAGGTTAACACTATCACCAACGAAGAACTCAAGTTTGGTGCATGTGTGGTAGGATACAAGATATTCCAGGCCAATAGAATGAACAACATAGCAAGCACTGCTATGAGCATAGCTTATAAGATCATCAAACTAGGAAAGAAGATGGATCTTGTAGAGATTTCATTGAATCAACTTGAGGAGAACATGAAAACCATAAGATCTTCAAGGACAAACACTTGTAAGTTTGGTTCCCTCATTATGTGTATATTCTTTTACTTTGAAGAATACTTTCCTTCCATAGGCAAAGTAGTATGGGATACAAGCAAACCGGTCACCATACAGATATGTGAGCATATAGAATCATTAGGAACATATTTTGATGACCTAATGAATGAGTATTTCAAAGGATTTAACAAAAAGATGCAAGCAAGAACTAGGATACCTGAAATTTTGATAGAAGAATACAAAGAGGATATATGTTTTATGGTAGATACTGATTTTACCCATATCAAACTAGTAGTACCTAGGAAATCTTGGCTATCACATTTAGAATA
>MU225193.1:1643664-1663653 GCA_018584345.1 Thuja plicata | reverse complement strand
TTGCAGTAGATTAGATGAATGAATGGTTAAAGAATATAAAAGTGCAGAAATGTATTAAAAGATTTAAGTGTTACTGATTCACCCCTCCCCTCTCAGTAACTCTGTTAATCCTGAATATTTCCAACAATAAACAATAATAATGTTGTTTTTACAGAAGAAATTATAACTCTAACTACAAGTTTAAGTACAATTTTCCACATAGTTTAATTATGTCCTTTCAAGTCACATCAAGTCTGAAAATCTAGGATAATTCAGGATTTATAGTATGACACTTGTGGGAGAAAGTAAAGGGACTTAATGAGACAAGGCAAAAGTGCAGTTTTGAGTTGACAAGTAATCTTATGAGAAGTGAGAGGGACAACTAGAAAAGACATGAAAACTTAATACGCTTCCCTACCCCCTATGAAATTAAGACAAGTGTCCACACTTGGCATGGGGTGAGGAACTGGTTTAATGCCTTAATCATAGATTTATCAAAGTACTAGATATAATTACCAAAATCTATGTGCTAAAAGTGGAAAGAAATTTGAAAATTTGTACCTATCATTCGATTATCACACATGTGAGAAACAAAGGTGGCGAGAGTGGAACAATTATGGAAGATGCAAGTGTCATCTAATGTGGCTCTTATTTAAAACATAGAAATATGGAAAGAGGTGATGACGTGGAGGATGGGTGGGTGGAAGGTAGAGAAGTGGAATGGGTTGGAAATAAGAATATCAAATATGAATGGAGGATGGAACTTCATTTGAAAATGAAGTTTTTATTATGAACATGCATGAAGGAATGTTATTTTGAAGCTGTAGGAAGAAGGTTTTCACCCTATGCTGCGGGAATTTTTACCTATTGCTTGTTTGGAGTTGCATGTCTAAATTGCTGCAAGAAGTCTTCTTTAGTCTGTGGCTGATGATACAGATGAAGCTAATGCATGTTAACCAATAAATTGAAATGTACTGGGTCAATAGTTGTTAACTAGACTTATCCATTGGTGAAGACATGGTCTATTTCATATGGTCTCAGCCATCTTGTCTGTAGCTTGTCTGGTATTTCTTAGAATCTAGAATCATACAGTAATGCCCAATCACCTACTTGAAACTATTTTTTCTTAATATGGGAGTCATGCCACTTATTCCTCTATTTATGTACTATCTCAGCGTGCTCCAATGTAGATTTTTGCATTCCATCCAAGGAGTTGAGATGTAGCAGTCTTTCTCTCTGTGTTGCAAGAAGGTCAATGTTAACTCCAGACCAGTACACAATGTTTTATGCTTGAACTCAATTAGTAACATTTTTTCTTTCCCATACAGTAATTCAAATGGAGTGAACCCTTTGGTTGTCTTCCATGTTTTTCTATATGTCCAAACTACTTTTGAGAGTCGGCTTCTCCAGTCATGGCGGTGCAGATGAACTATTTTTGTTAGAATGGATTCAATCTCTCTAGTAGTAACTTTCACCTGACCATTGGCTTGAGGATGGTAGGGACTAGACTTCCTGTGTCTGGTATTGTATTCCTTCATGATTTTTGTGATCAGGTTGGATGTGAATTGTGCTCCCTGATCAGTTAAAAGCTCTTTTGGCACACCATAATGGGTGAAGATTTCCTCATACAGAAACTCTGCTACCTTATGATCACATGCATGCTTCATGGCCTTTACTTCCACCCATTTGGTTAGATAATCAGTGCATACCAAAATGTATTACTTTCTATTAGATGACAAGTTTATAGGACCAATGAAATCCATGCCCACTTATCAAATGGTGTGAAAACCACTTGTGGATGTAAAGGCATTTCATTTGATTTGTTGTACGACCCATCCTCTTGCATTTATCACATTTTCTTGTATAATTGGCTACATCTTTGTCAAGTGTGGGCCAGTAATAACATGTTGTTAAGATCTTCAATGTTGTCCTCTTAGCTGTAAAGTGTCCTCCATATGGCTCATTATGACAAGCATGGAGGATTTCATATGTTTCATCTTCATGTACACATATTCTCATGACTTGGTCTAGACCAGTGTAGAATAGTGTATTGTAAATCCAAGAGAATCGAAATCTTTTCTCAAAAAGCATTCTTCTATCCTTAGGAGAGAAATGTGTAGGCATTTTTTCAACTGCAAGGTAATTAGCTATATTAGCATACCATGGACTCTTGATAGCAATATAAAACAAATGTTCATCAGGGAATGTGTCATCTATCCTAGTAGTATTGTTGTCAGTAGTCTGGATTCTAGATAAATAATCAGCTACTACATTTTCTCTCCCTGGCTTGTCAATGATGGTTATGTCAAATTCCTGCAAAAGAAGAAGTGATCTTGCTAGCCTACCTAAGATGGTAGGTTCGTTCATAAGATACTTGATTGTTGCATGGTTAGTATGAAAAAAGATGGGATAGCCTATTGCATAATGGCATAATTTATTCAAAGCATAAACTACTGCTAGTAGTTCTTTTTCAGTAACTATGTAATTTAACTCTAGGCCATATAAACTCTTGCTATAGTAAATTGCATTTTCAAAGTTATTAGACTTTTGTCCTAAGAAAGCACCTATTACATAGTCAAAATAATTTGTATGTATGTGGAATGGTAAATACCAATCAAGCCCCCTAAGTACTAGTACAATTGTAAGAAGTGACTTGAGCTACAGGAAGGATTCATCACAGGTTGATGTCCATGCAAACTCGACCTCTTTTGTAAGCAAGGTGTATAGAGGACTAGCTATCTGACTTAAATTTTGAATAAAGTGCCTATAATAGCCAGCATGTCCTAAAAAGGATCTAACATATTTTTTCTTAGTAGGCGTAGGCAATGTGAGAATTACCTTAATTTTTGTAGGGTCTACTTGGATGCCAGCTTCTGAGATGAAATGTTCCAGCACCACTCCTTCCCGCATCAGCATGAAACATTTCACACTATTGAGAGACAGGTTGTTTTCTTGACATTTGATCATCACTTTTTCCAAGTTCTTCAAAGCCTCCTCAAAAGTAACACCAAATGTAGTGAGGTTGTTCATGTATATTTCCATGCAATCATGTGATATGTCAGCAAAAATGTTGATTACAGCTCTTTAGAAAGTAGCTGGTGCATTACATAAGCCAAAAGGTAACAAAGAATATGTATATGTTCCCCAAGGGCATGTAAATTTTGTCTTCTCCTGATCCTCTGGAGAAATGCTAATATGGTTATAACCGTTGTATCCATCAAGAAAAGAGAAGTATTTCTTACTAGCTAAGGTGTCTAGAACTTGATCAATAAATTGTAAGGGAAAATGGTCTTTCTTTGTGGCATTGTTCAATTCCCTATAATCTACACATATTCTCCATTTACCCCCCTTTTTAGACACTATGACCAAAGGTGATACCCATTTACTATCAGAGATTAGATAAATAAAAATAGCATCCAACAACTTTTGCAACTCAGTTTTTAATATTTCTCTTAAGGCTGGGTTAATTCTTCTTTGAGGTTGGAAAAGTGGTAGAATACCTTCATTGATGTAGATTCTATGTGTGTAGAGCTTTGGGTTCAATCCTATCATGTCTCCATAATCCCAAGCAAATTAATTTTCATACTTACAAAGGAGTTGACTTAACAATGCCAATTATTGAGGTGGAAGTTTACTGTTAACATGAAGATTGTGACCAAGATAAATTTCCACATTATTTATCAGCTCTAGCATTGACACCTCAGAGATTGGACTTGTAGCTATCTCACAGGGTAGTAATTGATGTATAATATCAGGACCTACTAGAAAAACATAGTCCTCATAGGTACACAATTGTAGAATAGAGCTTTCAAAAATATCTTTTTCTATGACACACTCATTGGTAAGGATACTTTGAATCACATCATCTTCTTCTTGCAATTTTAGGAAGGATTGTCTTTGTAACATCATTAGTTGAGAAACAAAGTTTATCTCTTCTTCCTCATCTCCCAAATCTGGCCAAATAGGAGTACTCAAATCTGGTTGGGGTTGGGCAGGAGGATATAAAGCTAGCTTCTTGATTGCTTGACCATTTGAAATTGTCACGTTACCTAATCTACAACTAATATGGGCATCAGTGGTGGCTAACCAATTTTCCAAGAATATATTGATAACCACCAAAATTTACCTTAGGTGATAATATCAGGAAGTTGGCAAGATACTGCCAGGAATCCAATGTGAGTGTTATATCTTCTATGATGCCATCTGGGGTGATAGTGGAATTGTCTGCAAGTTGTAAGACTATAGGAGTGGTTCTTAATCCCTCTATAATCAACCTATGCATGGCATCCTTAGTCATAACATTTATATATTCTCCCAAATCAACTAGAGCATTTTTCACATACTTGCCATTAATTATAAGATCAACAACTGGACTTCCAGGGTCAGAGTACTTTCATATGACTATCTTCCCCAACATAATATTTTCAAGTTGACCTTTAACATGGACTGTTTGGGGGTCCTTTTTCTTATGTGCTAGCTTTTTGAGGCATGCTTCCTTAATGGATTTTCCATAAAGAGGAACATCTTTGATAGCTTGAAATAATGGAATCTAGATATGCATGTTTTTCAACTGGTCGAGGATATCAAATGGTGTTTCTTCTTGGGATATAGGTTTTTCCATGCTATGCCTTTGTGGAAAGGGAGGATTAACTGAGGTGTGAACATCAGTTTTACTTGGTATATCATTTGGTTGGACAGTATTTGGAAAAGTAACTTCTAGAAGTGGTGTTGATGCTTCAGGAATGTCTATAAATTTTGTTATAATAGGAGGTTCAGGTGCAGGCAGAGTAGTACCAGATCTCAAGTGGATATCAGATATCTCAAGTGCATAGGTAGGGTTTTGCTGAGTATAAATGGCATACATTGGTTGTTGTTGTTTCTTGTTGTTAGGATTGGGTTGTGGTTGAGAAAGTAATTGGTTTTGATTTGGAGTAGGACTTGTGGTTGTAGGAGGTGGAATTATTGTAGGTTGAGACACTGGAGGTGGTAAGGGTGGATAACCACAATTTTGATTAGGCCATTGTTGAGGCCCTCTCCATTGGTTATATGGTTAACAATTCCCTTGTGGTGACTGCCATTGATTTTGAGGCTGAGGCCACTGGTTTTGATGTTGGTTAGGCCACTGGTTTTGTTGTTGGTTAGGCCACTAGTTTTGTTGTTGTTTAGGCCACTGGTTGTTTCAAGAAGGTTGGGAGTACTGAGAATGATTTTGATAATTCTTGTTTTGCCATTGATTATTATAAGGATTAGAAAATTGCAAAAGATCATGAGGCATACCTTGTCTTGAATCCCATGGCCGACATTGATCAATAAAGAACACTTTCTCATTGTCTCCTTCTATTTTCATGTACTTAGTAGGAAGATGTTGGTTCTCCAAGTTTTCCACCAGCTTGCACCCACAATCTTTCTTTTTCTTATGGAAGTGGGGACAAAACTCAGCTAGTTGTGCTTCGACATCTGCATGCTTCTTCTTGGCATTCATGGTATCTAGGTGTGTGGAAACATCATTAATGATATCTTGATTGAAATCTGATAGCAGGTTTGAGATCTCCATCTTAGAAATGTCTGAGTTATTCCCCTTAGCAAGTGTAGAATGAAATCCTCTACCCTTCTTTATAGTTGATCTTGAATAGTTAAGGCATATTTTCTTAAGGTCATCCCAGGAATATTGGGATATATCTCTTCCAGCCATGAGGTCTAGTGCTTCTAAGCAGTTATCATTTACTCCCCTCAATAAAATGAGTTTATGTGAATCCTCCTCCATGACATGTGGATTCTTCTACAGGTTATACAAGAAGTGTGAAACATAATCTTTTAGAGTTTCATCTTCCTTATGTGAAATTCAAAAAATGGCATCTCCTCTTGGGTCACCCCCTTGCAATACTCTTTATATTTCTGCAGAAATAGAGTCTACATCTCATCCCAACTGGTTGTTGCATTATCTACTAAGCCCATAAACCATCATAGGGAGGAGTCCTTCATTGTTTCTAGAAACAACTTGAGCTTGTGGCCATCAGTTTTGTGGTCAAAGATTCGATAAAGAATGTGAAACTCAAACAGAAAGGTGTCAGGGTCTTCATTTATTAGGTCATAGAACTTTGGGAGTGCAGTAGTGGGTATGTTTTTGAGGTTAGCATTGTTGATAAGACTAGGAAGAGGAAATGGAAAGGTAGTTTGTGCCATTACTAGAGGTATTTGGAAATGGATTTGTTGTTGGAAAGGAACATTAGCCACTGGATTATGAATGATGGGTGCACTTGGAGAGGAATTATCAAGAAAACTGGCCAAAATTTCAGCAAAAGGTCAAAGGCCAACTGGATCAAAAGGCTCTACTTCAGAGGAATATGTTGCAGTAAATTTAAGACTTGCATCAACAAAGGGTAATTCAACTTCTTCAACTTCTTTGTTCAGATTATCAGATTCTCTTGAAATAAATATGCCCTGTTCATCTTGTCTTCTTCCTCTTCGACGCATGCAAATAATTACGTAAACTTGGAAGCAAGTTTAGGACTACATAATACTATCTAGAAAATAGGGAACTATCTAAAAATGAAAAATGACTCAATAAGGTTCTCAGCTTGACACCATCCCCGACAGTGGTGCCAAAAATGAACAACCCCACAATAGGTAATAATAATCATGTCAAAGCTTCTCCTAGGAATAGTCTATTCAAACTAAGGATTACTTTTCCTATCATGAAGTGCATTTAAATTTTCAACCCAGGGACGTATACTTGAAATGGGACAGCATGATTTGTGCACTAAGTCTCTCAAAGAGTCATAGTACTTATGTTGCATGAAGGAAAAATACATGAAAGAGACCTATGCTATTGCTGCAAGAAAGTAAACACACATGACTACTTAATGAATTTAATGTTGAAAACTACAAACTTAACTTAAACCTATTCTATCAACCCATAGCATTCACTATAATTATCCTTGCAAGTTTTGCAGGAACATACATGAGTTATAATGCTGCAAGAATGAAACAGTAAACTCTACTTAAAATGCTATAAATGTTGAAAGCAACTCTAACCTAGTCTAATCTAATCCACCTCCCAAGTGGCCCCCCTTTTTTGGCTTCTACTAACTACTAACACAAAATCAAAAATCAAAATCACTCCTTCATTATATTTTTAGAAACTGATTACATCATAGTGAAAACAATGCATGAAACTAGAAAGAGTAACTTTGTTGTGCAAATTCAACAACAATATATTTTCCTACTAACAATCAAATCCCTTTATATGGAGGATTGATGTTTATTAAAATCATATAGATAAGGTCTGATTAAATCATGCCACATAGGAAGGAGAATTTAATAACCCACAATAGAATGTAATAAAGTCTGGATAACCAATTCAACAAGTTATTGACCGTTGAGATAACATATAGCAGAGTTATATTGCTATATTCCCTAAGATGATGGTGTTAGTAATAACTGAGAGGGGAGGTGAATCAGTGGTCTCAAAAATTAATTCTTAAATCAACCCTTAAAATCTATAACCACAAATTATGTCTCTAGTTATCTTCTGTTCTACAAGATGAATACCTTGAAATACTTATATCAATTTTCTACTTGTCAGATTGCTTTGTAAATCTCTCTTCTGTATGATTACCGATAAGCAGTCAACTATTTACCAAAACACAATAAATGTGCCGAGTATACCAATCAATCCAGAATTGCATATGTGAAATGTAAAATAGTAAAGTAATAAAACATAAACACACAACACATGGATTTTTAACATGGAAACCTTGTTAAGGGAAAAACCACTGGGACTGGTACCCCAAATTTTCACTCATCTAAAGTGGGCTCTGTTAGGAGCCAACCTTAATAAAGGTTACAAACACACTGTTAGGTGTGACCTTGTTAGAGGATTTAAAAGATAGTTTGTCACCTAGTATCTGGCATCTAATGTATCTGGCATCTAATGCTACCATCCTTGATCAAACACTCACTTGGTCTGTCAATAGGTATTGGGCATATCCAATGCTACTTTCATGATCAAAATTTTTGATACTCCTTGGGATGTATCTCAATTGTAGAAGACTTTTAAGTCCTGCTCGATTAAGAGACTTGATGCTTCAATGGTTAAAATGAAACATTAATGATCTATTCATACATATAACTCAATTGCAGATTTTTAGATCTATTGTAAGTGCAATACCTCTCTGAACAATATAATCAATTCTATACCTTTTCTCCACACTGTTCTGCTCTGTGGTGTTGTCTCACTATTTTTCAGTGTCTGTAGAATCTAGATCTTTCCTTAGCTTGATTTATCAGGACTAAATGAAGACTTTCTTCTCCTTCAAAATCTCTTTAGCATCTTCCCTCTTCTCTTTTTCACCCCACACACCAATTCATAATGAATTGGGTTTGTCTCTTTATAGACATGTTTTACCTTTTCTTGGCTTTCTTGATTCTTGGCATGATCCACAATTATTTCCAATTAGATTTAAATCAAACTCCTATTTTATCTCAAAGATATCTTCTTGCCAATTGGATAAATCAACTTTAAATCAATTACTTATCTCTGGATTTATCTGGATAATTAAAACAATGATAAGTATCCGTTAAGTTCATTTATAGCTTCTTGACA
Source organism: Thuja plicata (assembly GCA_018584345.1). Taxonomy (NCBI): domain Eukaryota; kingdom Viridiplantae; phylum Streptophyta; class Pinopsida; order Cupressales; family Cupressaceae; genus Thuja; species Thuja plicata. The sequence goes on along the minus strand of MU225193.1, from coordinate 1,655,069 downwards.
GCTAAGCATTTTGTCATTTTTGAACTCTTTGTTCTGTCGGTCAACACTTTAGTTAGTCATCGGTGATAATAGATTGTTCCATCAGTGTGAATTTAGTTGTCATCGGGATCTCCATCCTTGTCTTTTTCATCGGGCAACACTATAATTATACTTGTGGGGTTACTCTGTGTTTTCTCGTCGGTCAACACTGTAACTCTGCTCATCGGTAATGCTATGCTTTTTATCTTTTACTTTGACCGTCGATGTGCACTCTTTCAGTGTATACAGTAACTTTTTGAATACTTGACTTATATGCATTACTAATAGCATAGCCTTTGATTCATTGGTTCTTTGAATTTTTTGGCAGTATTTCCATGACCATATAGATTATATCAAGTTGACATCAATGACAATACAATACATTAACTGATTTAATGCCTTGCATGATCATCAACTTAACATCTTCAAACATTCAATCAGTTACATATCATCAATCTCTCCCTTTGGCATTGATGGCAACATACTACATTATGATACTATACTATTACTAATACAATATGAAATATACAGTTTCATCAAGCTTTCCTAATGTAACTATTACAAATGTCTGGCTATCGGTAAGCTCAAATAGCTTTGATTTGATTCTGTAGCTCAATCCCTTCATTGGATAGATGTAGAATTTTTCTTTCTCTGTTGTGATGTGTTCTCCTTCTGTATCCAACTCTCTCCCTTTGACTGTTCTCCTTTCTTTTAATGTCTCTTGTCAGCAATTCTCCTCCTTTGTATATACTCTCCCTTTCTTGTTAATTCTCTCCCTCTGGATACTTTGATGGATATAATCTCTCCAGGAGATGATAATGGATATAATATCTCCCTTTATCAGTATGATAATGAGATATCTCTCCCCCTTTGACAGCAATTCCAAACAAACATCTTTGTCAAATAAGCATTTTGACAGTGATGCCAAATGGATCCTTTTTATCCATAATATATTCCTTGGATTTCCCAATCCATCAGTAATAACTCGGGTGCTTGGAGTTGATAAATACCTTGCTATGTATAGATTTATCTTTGAAGTCCATCTCTCTACTTGCATCAACATGAATGATATTCTGATAATATGTAGGCTGATGTAGCCTTCTAGCCATCTTACTGACCAGTAGACAAGGGTCTTACCCCTAGTCTCTTTCTCAAGTATTCAAATGCATCCTTGGGCACTAGCTTGTTGAAGATATTGGCCAATTGTTCCTTTGATTGCACATACTCAAGTATCACCTACTTTGCCTGAACTTGTTCTCTTAAATAATGATACTTGATGGAAATATGCTTTGTTTTAGCATGTATGACCGGATTCTTGGAAATGTTTATTGCACTTGTATTATCATAGTAGATAATTATTGGTTCAATAATTTTCATATTCATACCTTCCAGTAACTATTTGATCCATGCAATATTTGAGTAGTTTGTAGTAGCAACAATATATTTTTCTTTTGTACTAGACTGAGAGATGCATCTTTGCTTCTTGTTGATCCAGATGACAAGTTTGTCACCTTTAAAGAATTATCCTCCAGTTGTGCTCTTCCACTCATCAATATTTCCAGCCCAATCAGTGTCGGTAAAGACCTTAAGTTCAAATTTTACTTCTCTTCTATACCATAAGCCATATTCCTTGGTATTCTTCATATATCTTAGAATTCTTTTCACAGTAGTCATATGTGATTCCCTGGGATTAGCATAAAATATTGCAACTATTCCTACTATATGTGCAATATCTGGTCTAGTATGTACAACATACATGAGTTTACCAATCATTAATCTATACAAAGTCTGATTTACCTCTGATGACTTGTCTTCCTTTTTCAGCTTGCAACCAGTTGCCATCAGTGTTCCAACTGGTTTGGACTCTTCCATCTTGAATATTTTGAGTACTTCTTTGATGTATTTGGATTGTGTAATGAAAGTATCTTCATCTTGTTGCATGATCTGCAGACCAAGAAAGAACTTGATCTCTCCAAACATAGACATCTCAAACTCTTTGCTCATTTCATTTTCAAATGATTTGCATAGCATATCATTGCCTCTAAATATGATGTCATCAACAAATATCTCAACAATCAAAATGTTAGCATCAATATCTTCCTTCAAATAAAGATTATTGTTTTCACTAGTTCTTACAAATCCAATACTTATAAGATAGGAATGAATTCTATCATACCAGGCTCGGGGTGCTTGTTTCAATCCATAAAGGGATTTGTGTAGTCTACATACCATGTCCCTCTTGTCTGGATCAACAAACCCTTCTGGTTGTTCAATGTATACCTCTTCTTCAAGTTTCATTTAGGAATGCAGACTTGACATCCATTTAATATACCTTGAATCCTTTACATGCAACATAAGAAAGTAATATTCTTACTCCTAGCCTAGAAATGGGTGCAAAGGTCTCTCCATAGTCAATTCCTTCTTCTTGTGCATATCCCTTGCATACTAGTCTTTCTTTATTTCTGGTGACTTCTCCATTCTCATTCAGCTTATTCCTAAATATCCATTTTGTATCGATGAAATTCTTGTCATCTGGTCTTGGTACAAGTGTCCATGTCTTGTTTTTCTCTATCTACTCAATCTCCTCATTCATAGCATTTATCCATTCATCATTATCTAGTGCAGCACTAACAGATTTGGGCTCATAATCACAAATAAGACATCTTGTATTTAGAGACTTACTTTTGGTTCTCATACCAACCTTCTTGTCTCCAATGATCTAGTTCTATGGATGGTTCTTTCTAACATATCTTGCAAGTGTAGGTTCATCTCTTTGTCTATCAGCTTGATCATCATTTTGTTCTTCATTTTGTTCTCCATCACTTTGTGCATCATCTCGAGCAATATTTTCATCGTCAGTATTTATAGCCTGATGGTTGGGTGCAATGATCTATTGCTCAGGAGCTCTACATTGTTGGTAGGGTAGATTTTTAGGTTCCTCATTGTAATCAAACCTATTGTAGTTCTTTGGTTCTTTAGTGCTTTCCTTTTCATTCTTCTCTGCAAATTCATCTATCTTTACATTTGCACTTTCAACAATTTTTTTAGAGGCCTTATTTAGACATTTATAAGCCTTGCTCTTGGTGGAATACCCTAGAAAGATTCCTTCATCACTCTTGGAGTCAATTTTTATATTTCTATCATCTTTTAATATATAACACTGACTGCCAAATTTTTTGAAATAACTTACATTGGGTGGGTATCCATACCAAAGCTCATAAGGTGTCTTTTTGGTGTCTTTCTTCAATTGTACTTTGTTCAATGTGTAAACAACAGTACTGACAGCTTCTCTCCAGAAGATTTGGGTGATACCTTTCTCTATCATCAGTGTCCTTGCACAGTCAACTATGAATCTGTTCCTTCTTTCAGCAATTCCATTTTGTTGTGGTGTTCTTGGTGCAGAGACCTGTCTTTTGATTTCATGCTCATTACAAAAGTTAGTGAATTCATCTGAAATAAATTCCCCTCCTCTATCTGATCTTAAGCATTTTAATTCTTTACCACTTTGTTTCTCAACCATTTCCTTATACCATTTAAACATCTTAAATGCTTCTGATTTATCTTTTAGAATCATGACTATCATCATTCTAGAGTAATCATCAACAAAGAGAATAAAATATCTATCTCCATAATAACTCTCTGTCCTCATAGGTACACATAAATTAGTATGGACTAATTCTAGAATGGCATCAAATGTATGGGTTTTTCTTTTGAAACTAGACTTTGTCATCTTACCTTTTTTACAATTCTTACACATGATGTTGTTAGGCTTGGTCATCGTGGGTAAGCCTCTGACATTTCTCTTTTTTCTAATCTTTACCATGTTGTCAAAGTTCACATGACACAACCTTTTGTGCCACAACCATATGTCTTCATTTGTAGCAATCAAACAAGTGGTGTCAGTATTATTTAGATAGAATAAGTTACCTTTTGTCTACTCACTGGTACCAATCAGATTTCTTGATTTATTGAAGATCTTTGCCTTCTTATTTTCAAATGCTACTATGTGACCTGAATTATTCAACTGAGAAATACTCAATAGATTATAATTCAATCCATTAACCCAATAAGCATTTTCACATTTTATCCAGTTATTCAACATTATGGTTCCTCTACCTTCAACTAGACAAGGTGTGTCATTACCCATTCTTATTGAACCACCTTTATAGTATTCAAAAGTCTCAAAATTTTGCTTATCACCAATCATATGGTGAGTACAGCCACTATCTATGATCTAGACATCATTTTTACTAACTTTAGATATGAGTGCAATTTTTGCATACCTTTCTTCATCATCATCTGAATCATCTTTTACTACCACATACACCATCTCGATGTCTTCCTCAGATTCGGTGTCAGTATCATCATCTTTCCATTTTTCTAGGTAATTGGCCTACTTTCCTTTGTCCTTGTAGTCTCGGGTATCTCTTCTTTCTGATTGTTGGTAGCTTCTGTAATCACCTCTGTCAGACTTCTTTTCAAATGATCTGTCATTACTTCTGTCATTTTTTCTTCTATTAGGACATCTTGCAGCAAAGTGTCCAATCTCTTTACAATTAAAAAAAACAAGCGGTAATTTACCTTTGCCTCTCTACATTCTTCTTGCCATAAGTGCTTCAATTTCATCAAGATCTTCTTCTTCACTTTCACTATCACTATTTTTTTCTCATAGTGTGTTTTTTACTTATTCTCATAGAATTTTTGAATGTAGACTCTATGTTTGGTAAGACACTATTATCAAAGTTATTCATCTCAAATGAAATCAGTCTTCCAATCAAACTATCTAGAGTAACATTGTTATTTGCTACTGCTCTCATTTCTTGAATGGCAAATACTCTAATAGCATAAGTAGGCAATAAGGTTCTTAGAATTTTACTTACCACTGTATCCTCTTTTAGTAGACCTCCAACTCCTCAGATAGCATTGACTACCTCTTTGATTCTTGTGCTGTACTGAGTGATGTTTTCACCTTCTTTCATTTTGAGATCATCAAACTTCCTTCTAAGGCTTTTTGCCTTGGCTCTCAAAAAAATTTTGTCACCACCATGTACAAGCATCAATTTGTCCCACATCTACTTTGCAGTCTTGCAGGTTTTGACATCTTCAAATTCAGCATCGGAGAGTGAGGAAGAAAGCTCTATCATCATGCAATTGTGCTCATGCTTCTCCCTCATTTTTTCAACTGTTGGTGCTCCTGTAGGAAACACATATCCAATATCTAAGTATTGAGTAACATCATTTCCAATACCTAATAAGTGGAGTCTTATTCTGCTCTTTCATGAAGCAAAATTATCTTTGTTCAACTTGGGCACTTCTCGTCTGTTCATCTTGTGATCTTTAGCTTAGGTCTTGAAACCTTCCTTTTAAGCACACAAGCTCTGATACCAATTGTTAGTAATAACTAAGAGGGGGGGGTGATTCAGTGGCCTCAAAAATTAATCCTTAAATCAACCCTTAAAACTTATAACCAAAAATTATGTCTCTATTTATCTTCTGTCCTACAAGATGAATGCCTTGAAATACTTGTATCAATTTTCTACTTGTTAGATTGCTTTGTAAATCTCTCTTCTATAGGATTACCGATAAGCAGTCAACTACTTACCGAAACACAGTAAATGTGTAGAGTATATTGATCAATCCAGAATTGCATATGTGAAATGTAAAATAGTAAAGTAATAAAACATAAACACACAACACATGGATTTTTAACGTGGAAACCCTGTTAAGGGAAAAACCAATGGGACCGATATCCCAAATTTTCACTCTTCTGAAGTGATCTCTATTAGGAGCCAACCCTATTAAAGGTTACAAACACACTTTTAGGTGTGACCTTGTTAGAGGATTTAAAAAATAGTTTGTCACCTAGTATCTGGCATCTAATGCTACCATCCTTGATCAAACACTCACTTGGCCTGTCAATAGGTATCGGGCATATCCAATGCTACTTTCATGATCAAACTTTTTGATACTCCTTGGGATGTATCTCAATTGTAGAAGACTTTTAAGTCCTACTCGGTTAAGAAACTTGATGCTTCAATGATTAAATTGAAATATTAATGATCTATTCATACATACAACTCAATTGTAGCAGATTTTTAGATCTATTGTAAGTGCATTACCTCTCTGATCAATATAATCAATTCTATACCTTTTCTCCACACTGTTCTGCTCTGTGATGTTGTCTCACTATTCATCAATGTCTGCAGAATCTAGATCCTTCCTTAGCTTGATTGATCAGGACTGAATGAATACTTTTTTCTCCTTCAAAATCTCTTTAGCATCTTCCCTCTTCTCTTTTTCACCCCACACACCAATTCGTAATGAATTGGGTTTGTCTCTTTATAGACATGTTTTACATTTTCTTGGCTTTCTTGATTCTTGGCGTGATCCATAATTCTTGCTAATTATATTTAAAGCAAACTCTTGTTTTATCTCAAAGATAACTTCTTTCCAACTAGATAAATCATATTTAAATCAATTACTTGTCTTTGTCTTTATCTAGATGATTAAAACAATGATAAGTATCTGTTAAGTCCATTTATAGCTTCTTGATAGCTAAGCATTTTGTCATTTTTGAACTCTATGTTCTATCGGTCAACACTTTAGTTAGTCATCGGTGATAACTGACTATTCTGTCAGTGTAACTTCAATTGTCACTGGGATCTCTATCCTTGTCTTTTTCATCAGGAAACATTGTAATTCTACTTGTCGGGCTACTCTGTGTTTTGCTCGTCGGTCAACACTGTAACTCTGCTCGTCGATAATGTTGTGATTTTTCTCTTTTATTTTGATAGTTGGCGTGCACTCCGTTAGTGTATATAGTCACTTTGTGAATACTTGATTTATATGCATTACTGATAGCATAGCCTTTGATTCATTGGTTCTTTGAAGTCTTTGGAAGTATTTCTATGACCATACAGATTATATCAAGTTGACATCAATGAAAATACAATACATTAACTAATTTAATGCCTTGCATTATCATCAACTTAACATCTTCAAACATTCAATCAATTACATGTCATCAGATGGCTCCTCCAATGTAGCAGGCATGTCTCGCGGTGCCATAATAGTTTTCCCATTGCAGCTGCTACTTCAATGTTTCCTCTTCAATGTTGTCAATCCACTCTGAAGCCACTCCTTTTTCCTGGCAGGTTAGTAGCATATGTGGATATATAATCAAGTCAACTCAATCCAAATATTAGAGCACACATTCAAATATTTATATGAAATACTCCAATAGATATATAATTTTTAGGAAAATATACCACTACTAGCTACCCATATGCTTGGTGGTTCTAACTGTACTTATAGCATGATCACAAGTTCAAATACTAAAGGTTAACAAATGTCTTGGTAATGTTTCAAATAGAGTAAAATTAACATAAAACAGAGAAAAATTATTGTCCCATCATAAGTAATGCTTTATTTCTTTTAATTCAGTGAAGAATTTGTCACGAAATCGTTGAAACTCATCTATATGATTGTTCCTACAACTAGAGAAGAGTGGTAGAGTTATCTTATTTAGATGTAGAATTGTTGTTTTTAACATAAAGTTCAAGTTGAATTTCTCCATAGGAAGTTATAGACAAGTTTTTTATGCATTTCCTTACAGGATTTAGTTCCTAATTTCTTTGATTACAAAAACATCCATGCCTCGGTTCTCCCTAAATTCTATGGGCTAGCAATAGAGGACCCAAACACTTTCTTGTTTGATTTTGATATCCTTTGCATGAGTTATGATTATACTATTGATGCTCGTATTTTGAATTTGTTCCCTACCACAACACTAAGGTGTTTTGTGAGCCTATGCAGGAAGACTATGGATAGTTGGGCTGATAGGAAAGTAAAATTCCTTGATAATTATAAGGAATATTGTAGAGGTATTGATCTAGGAGGGGATGATATTTTTAAAATGCAATAGAAGGAGGATGAAATCTTGGAGGAAAATATAGAAATGTTCTTGTTTAGTCTCCAAAAATCCTAGCATAATTCACTTAATGAAGAATCAAGCTAATATTCCTTAGATGAATTAATGAGAATTGCATGGAGTCTTTAGACTTGATGGGAGGAGGAGATATTACTAAACCTCATTGGGAAGATATTAGGGATATTTTTAGGAATTACTCTCAGGAAGCCATGAAGGAAGGCATAGGTTATTAATATGGTATACAAAAGTCCTCAAATGGAGTTTCACGAATGGAGATAACTCATATGTTGAAGGACTTCAAGAAAGATATTATAAACAAAATGGCCACCCAACTAGACATACTTCAAGTAAATAAAATGCATGATGAAGAAGAGGAAACACTAGCATAATTTTTCCCTCATTGTAGGAAAAAGAAGAAAGATTGTAGATGTAAGATGGTAGCCAACATTGAAAATAATCAAGTTCCACCAGAGTTCAAGCTAGTTGAAGATGATGAGGGTTAGATTTTCTATATTGCACAAAGAAGGCCCTAGGCTCCAAGACAAGGTATGCATCTAGATACTTTTTCTTTTAATGGATCTTATGAAAATACTTATGCATCTACTAATCAATGGAAACTCTCATATACACCAAAATTTGGGAACTATGCACCCCAAAATTGAAACAATCTGCAGAATACTGGGCCAAGTTATCAAAATTCTAACCCTCTACCTCAGTGGCAAAAACCTTAGGAAAATTGGCATCCACCCCAAGGGAATTGGAAACAAAACCCTCAATGGAGGGAAATCAACAATGTTCATACCAACCCACTGGTTATTTGCAACCACCAAATAAGATCATTCATCTAGCAATAATGCCTCCTCCAAATCCAAATGTTAATGTACCAAGACCTACTCAATTACCAACCCAACCTACACCCAATCGAAATAATAAACCATAGAAACAACAACAAGTTTATTCCATATATCCTACTCAATATCCTACTTATACTGTAGATATAAGTGAGATACACCTACATTCAGGGACAACTTTGCCTGCACCTACTTCTCATGTTATTATAGAAGTTCCTATTGAAGAAGGAGATAATATATCTAATGATAACCCCCTGTGAAACCTACTTAGTCCAAGAAGCCCAAACTAATCTTGAATATTGATCTAGAGCCACCATTTCCCCAAAGGTTGGAAGTCACAAAATCTACCTTTGATTTCATGGATCAACTAAAAAATGTGTGTCTCAAACTACTTAGATTCCAAGAAATCAAGGATGTACCTATTTAAAGGAAGACAATAAGAGATGCTTGTTTAAAGAAGCTAGGGTGGAAGAAGAAATTGATGACATTAAGTTTTGCCATTAGTATACTTAAAGTGAAAAACATGATAAAGGTCATCAGTATAGGCATAACCGACGGACAACAAGCATACCCGACAAGATGAAAATGTCTATCGTGAAAATGCTAAGTATAGAATTTCCCGACGAACACTGACTAGAGTTCAAGTGATGACAAAGCATAAAGGACATTACCGACGGTATAGTTTTGTGAACATCATCGACAGAGAAGAAAAGGTAGCAACCTGACGAATAGTTCAATTAAGGGACATTGACGAAGTAGAAAACTGATAGAGCAAAGAATGAAAGAAAACCGACAGACTGACAAAGTAGCTTGACCATCAGAACCGGCAGTCAGTTACAGAACCCGCAAAAAGTGGATCTGACTTTCCACGTCAGATAAAATATTGCAATTCTATTTTTAGAGTTTTTATTTGTTTTAAAACTTTACTTGAGGGTCAAGCAAGCATATAGTAAATGTTTTAAAGCATCCTAATGGATCTAAAACATAACTAACTAAAGATCTAGTTCAAGTTGTAAACCTTGGATCTAGAGTTAACTTGAAAAGCGTGAATCAAGAATATACTTAGAAACTAGTATAAATAGATGTTCAATCATTTGTAATAGAAGAGATGAAGTAACTTGGATAAATGATTGTAGCCATGGAGAACATCTAAGAAACATAAGAGAATTCATGCAAAAGTTCATAAATGGATTATATCAGTTATCAAGAACACAAACAAGGCTACCGACGAGCAGAGATAAGGTATCACTCAATCACTCAAGGTGAATACATTTACATTGTAAGATTTATAGGATCTGTTATCAACAATTAGAGATTTCATATACTATCAGATCAATATTTATATTGTAGTTGCATTCTAACAAGTGTAGCACATCTAAAATCCTTTTTTAGAAGGTGGACTTAACAGTTCTTTGATAAATCTCTTAACAGAGTGCACACTTAACAGTGTTGCTAAAGCTTCAAATGAAGTAGATCCTAACAGGTCTCCACTCTAATACTCCTAATAGGGTAGATCATCAGAAGTGATCAAATTGTAAGCCTTAACCGGCTCCCTTCTTATCTGTAGATAGTGAAGTTTTGTGGGTAGACATCCCCACCACAGTTTTTACTTCCTAACAGGAGTTTTCTGAGATATCACATCATGTGTTATGTGTTATTTACTTTCATGCATGTTTATTAAATTTTTACACATGCAAAGAACTTATAGTATGATTTCACATACATAAAGAAAGATAAAAAGATAAACAGATAGATAGGAATATACAAATCTGATGACACAAAGGTTAATGAGCCAACCACATAAAAAAATTTAGAGGTACTGATTCACCCCTCCCCTCTCAGTACATCATTCCAATAATTCCAACAATTGGTATTAGAGCTAAGTCTCTTTCTTGAAAAGCTTAAATACTTAAGAGAAAAGATCAAAACAATGGAAAAGTACATCCTGGACAAGACTATTGAGAATGAGCAGTTAAAAATTCAAATTTACTATGAGCAGTACAAAGAGGCAAGAGTAAGCATGAGAAAGTTGCTTGATGAAAGAAAGATTATGGCAACTAGGCTTAATGAAAAATATTATCAAGAAGAGGAGATTCCATATTACTTCAACACGGCTGAATCATCAACAAGCAAAGCATCAGACACATCAGTAGAAGAGATCACAAGTCTACAAGAAGTCAATCTACATCCGAAAAAGAAAATCAAAATGCTGCAAATCGGTCAAGAGACTCATATGATAATTGTAGTATGAGGAATCCTTCAACCTATTGGGAGAAAGATCAAACATGCAAACATTAATGGGTTAGCACATATAATCAATTAAAAATCATGAAGGAGCAAGCAAGCAACATAGAATACCAAATAACATCAGATAGAGCTTAAAAATAAGTACAAATGCACCCTATTCTACTCATTTTGATTTGCTCTTTTTAGATTATATGTAGGTGTGCTCTCTCAAACACACAAAGTGCTATGGATACCCAAGGAAATGCAACAATGGAATGCAAGCTTGGAATCAAAGGAGAAATTCAAGAACTAGTATGGAAAACTAGTCTTAAATCCTTCCTAAAGTTGATGCTCAAAGTGATATGCAAGACATGAGATTA
>MU225193.1:1616817-1628603 GCA_018584345.1 Thuja plicata | reverse complement strand
AATGAAGGGAGATTAGATACACTTTCTAAAGTCTATGACAAATATCAAGAAATTGATAAGACTGAGATACATTCTATGATCATATCTCATATGATCAAGTTTAAGAAGACAATTCTTGAACTCAAGAAAGTGATACCGGATCAGTTATGGAACTTATTGGAGATCATGAAAAGACATGCAATAGAGGAATACATGAAGATTAGAGAAGAAACATTGGATACTCTTCTCCCTATATGCTCGCATGATGAGAAGGCTATATTACTAGATCTGGTGAAGCCTCATCTCTGAACTAAGACAAGGACCTTATAGATTATGAACAAAGAGTATGAGCAGATAGGTAAGGAGACTGAAAAGGCATTTGCACAAGTGTTTATGGATACACACATGTATCCACCAATGGCACCTATAGCAAAAGTTACTCCAGCTCCTCCTAAACAGGTTACAAAACCAATGATTCAGATAGCACCTATAACAGGTCCACAGGTTTTAGCACCCACAGTGACAATAACTTTTGATATAGATAAAGACTCAAAAGACACTATAGTAGTTGATAATATAAAGATATCCATGACTACATCTGAAAAAGATATGGACAAAGTTGATAAGGCATTTGTAAGCACTGAAGAAATGTGCACTGATGATACATCTGCACAATAGGGTGAAGTTCCCATCAATGATCCAATTGACATAAATGAAGTAAAAGATACTCAAGGTGATAAGACACCAATAAAAGAGATACTAGTAAAGGCTGAATGCATGGATACCAACTAGAACACTATATTCTCACCATCCACTCAACCATCTACCTCATTGTTGTCAAGCTTAACTCCTGATTCAGCAAGTCTAGATGCATGGGGAGAGGAAGACCTAATTAAGATCAGCGTTCTTGCTATGGAAAAGGAAAAAGAGAAACAAGTAATTAGGAACCCTCACTTTTTGGAAACAGTAAACATATTGAATGACTTAGTGCCTGATGATCAGAAAGTAGCCAAAGTCCAATTAGTTGAAGATGTGGACAACATTTTGTCAAACTTCAAATCACACTTTACAAGTTTACTAGACTCTACTACTAAGATTGCAAAAGATGAATACAAGAAGGAGAGACTAAATGATTTGGTAAAGAAATTTACCTTAGACTTGAACTCCTTAAAGATTGGGCAATCCATACTGAAAGAGTTGGCAGCTAAAGGCAAGAAAGTTATAGCCAACTACATGGACAGAGTGAAGTTCACCTCTAAGCACACTAAAAAGGTAGAAGAGGTAGAGTTAATGGTGGATAGCATCATAAAATTAGTTGAAAATTCCATGCAAGACATGAACATATGCAGTAATGTCTATCAAGGACAGTTGGATAAAATTGAGAAGGCAAAATTGGAAATCAGCAAGATAAGAATAAGACAAACCCAGTTGAGGAATGCACTTACGCCATCTCTAGCAGTCCTTAATGAGAACATCAAATAGATAGATGACACCATGGTGACATATGATCAAGGTCCTTGCATGGATCTGATGAAAATGGAGAAACTTACATATGCCCTATGCGCGCATCTTCAGACAGTTGATGCTATGAAAGTATTTTGGCAGAAAGAGATCCAATCTCTTCAAATTGTGTACCCTGAAGTTTACATGGAGTAAGTATGCAGAAGACTTACAAGTTTTTGTACACCTTTGTCATTAATGTCAAAGGGGGAGTAATATAGAATGTTTATATGCAGAGAAGTATATGTATATATCAATAAGATGTTATGATATACAGTCATGTTTTGTGTTAAGTCATTTTGAGTAACTTGGCCACATTCCTTTGTTGCCATAAATGAAAAAGGGGGAGATTGTTGGCAAGTTTACTTCTTGAGGATGCATGACTCATTTTGTGTTGTCATCATGGCAATAGAGTCATTTTGAGTTTTTGTCATGAAAGACAAAATGACTAAGTATGGAAAATAGAGCAGACAGAGATACTCAGCGATCAACACATCAGCACACATGCGAGAGATTGAGTCATCTTATGCATGTTCAGATATATGTTGTATGACATGTGTACATGCTACATCTAGACATGCATAGTATGGAACAATAGTACGGTGAAGTTGCAGGTAGATCAATAGACCAGCAGTCCAGAAGACAGAGCATGGAAGTCGACTAGTGTTTTGATCAGGGTGAATTATTTTGTAATGTAACGGCTAAGCACCTTTGGTTATATGTTTGTAATGATGTAATTAACATTTTAGTAAACATTCTTAAGCCAACTTGTTCGGAAGCATTGTGTATTTTTTTTTAGGGCCGACTAGAGTTTTATTTTGGGTCGCGCCTATTCGGATATGAACATATAAGTATGTAATGTAAAGATATGTTACAAGCATCAATTATTATGTAAGAGGAACATATAGAAGAGAAATATAATGAAGTTAGTATATGATATAGCTCTTTAAGAGAGTAAGAGCATTCGCACATACATGGAACTGATCAGAAAACAATGTCATCACAGCAGTTCACTTTTGATATTGTGTATATCAACTTTCAGAAGGTTGTAGCTTTCATCCTATTGGGCAGTGAGCCTAGGCAGTGAGCCATATACCTTTAACAGGGTTTTGTAAAAGACTTCTAATAGGGTTAGACCTTTAACCAGGTCATTGTACTCAAATTGTAAAGACTACTTCTAACAGGGCAAAGGAACTTTAACAGGTTCATTATACCCAGTACAATATTTGTGGGTACTAATTCCCACCGGGGTTTTCCTCTGATCAAGGTTTCCCCGTAATCATATCATGTGTTATGATTTCTTATGTTAAGCTTCATTCTATGTATGTTTGATTTATGTTTAATTTGCTAAAAAGTAATTAATAGACAAACACTGATTCACCCCCCCCCCCCTCTCAGTGTTTCCAACATTGGTTACCTAACAAAATGGGTAGAAGTTATGGCTATGAAAAATGATAGGGGTAATAAGGTCATTGAGTTTTNAACACTGATTCCCCCCCCCCCCCCTCTCAGTGTTTCCAACATTGGTTACCTAACAAAATGGGTAGAAGTTATGGCTATGAAAAATGATAGGGGTAATAAGGTCATTGAGTTTTTGTATGAGGAAATATTCACTAGATATGGATTTCCTAGGGAGTTAGTAACTGATCAAGGGGCACAATTCACATCTAATCCATTCACAATATTAGTAAAAGAATACAACATTAGGCAAAAGAAATCAACTCCCTATCATACTTAGGAAAATGGTCAAGTTGAGGTAACCAACAGAGAAATTGAATCCGTACTCACTAAGATAGTTGAAATTCATAGGAAATATTGGGAAACCATTTGTCAGAGGCAGTATGGGAATTCTGAACCACATGGAAAAATACCACATGATTTACACCTTTTGAAATTGGTGTATGGAAAAACAACAATCATGCTCATAGAATTTGAACATAAAACACTCAAGACAACACCTGAGTTGGACATGAATTTTTTAGAGGCACAAAAAGAGATAATTTTTCACTCGAATCAACTTGATGAAATGAGACAAGAAACACTACAACATACAAAATTGATCCAACAATAGAGAGCACATTAACATGACCAACATATTAAGAGAAAACATTTCAGTTCAAGTGACTATGCTTTGTTATACAATTCAAGATATTAGGAAGACGTGGGGAAATTTCACACAAGGTGGATTGGACCATATGAAATTGATTAGGTGTTTCCTAATGGAACAGTCAAGTTGAGCACTATAGATAATTCTAAATTCAAGGTAACGATTAATGGTCATAGACTTTGTCTTTACCATAAACCAACTATTAAAGAAGAATTTATGCACCAAATTGTTAAGTCCAATATTCCTAATCCTCCTAAAACTTATTTTACTAATTCATCGATATCTGTGCATGCCTAGTTGTCCTACCACATCACTCATAATAAATCTCCTATTGAAAAATGGGAATATTCCATCCACCTGCAATACACGTCACTACTGCCTCATTCCATATTCTTGTCTTTTGTGATTATTTTGCCATCACTTTGTCTCTTTCATATTTACTAAATCTCTAACTTGCATGATTCTATGACACTACAAAGTGTGCCACCTTCACATTTCACATGAGGTACGTACTACTCTTGTTTCATTAATATTCAAGTTGCAATTTGTTAATCACATTCATAATTATATATCAATCTTGCACTTCCTTTCCCAACTTGTCACATGTGTGAACACATGTCAAATATTAAGTTGGGGGTAGGGATTGTCATTTTCATGATATAATACAATAACTATGGTGATGCTATCATTATAGTTGGTTTATTTTCAAATTTTTTCATGGCTCAGTCTAATCGCCAATTTAGTAAAAGAGTTATCATATTTTTATACCATGCCTCAAATATGTCTACAACCATAATAATTTCTCCTTTGTATCAAAAATTTTACATACCCTAGTTAAAATTGTACCTTTCTTGTATATAAGCACAAAGGTTTGAGTTATATAAATAATTTGGGTTGCAGAATAAGTGAAATTTGTGCAGAGGAAAGTAGACAGTGCAAAGAAAGGGCTTTAAGATAATTATGAGTTGATTTCCATGGATTTGATTGCATAACATAGGAACTATTGAGGAAAGTATTTTCAAGATGGGGGGTACTCCAATTATGCATGAGCCTATAAGTCATGAAATTATCTTGCAGGACAAAGATTATGAACCAATGTTTGGAGGAGCTATATATCTCAATTATTTTCTTAAGCTTCATACCTTTGATGAGAAAGTGGCCCGTGATTTTAATATGAATTTTAAAGATGAGAATTCCATGATAAAGGTTTTGAAGGTAGTGGTTACAAAAGAAAGGATTGCATAGGTAACAAGATTGTCAAGAATAGCATAATCGTACCTAGAGAGTTGAGATGCAAGAACAACTCGAGAAGAGTTCACAGTGTCCAATGACCTACCTTTCAAAGTAAGTAATCAAGGGAAAAAGAGAATTTCCTTTCCTTCACTATGGTACCATAGAGTGACATAATTTTCATGTACCTGGTCTGTGAAGGGAGACAATCTCATTTGTATGGTGTGCACTTCAAACTTCTGAGTCACCTTAGGCACGGTAGGTTGATGAATGTGCCAAATTTCCTTTACAATATCCTTAAGTTGATGGTGACTAAAGTGAAGAAAGGTATTACAAAATCCCTTTTTCATAATTGCTTAATTTAGTTACTAGTTGAAAGATATTTAGTAGACACCCAACTAGGTATGAGTTGGGATGATTTTTAAAAAGTGAGAAGGGTTAATTTAGTTCATTTGGATATTTCTATTAAACCCTTAACTTGTAGGGTTACAAAAGTTGAGGGTACCTTCAAATAACCAAAGGTGCTTCATCTTCAAGACCATTACAACCACCTTCTAGTGAGGATACCTCTAAAATAAGAAACTGTTCAATTGAGGCAAGTGAAGAGATGACTCATACACCTAACCTTTCTCTAGTAGAAACCCTTGTGTCAAGTAGGGAAAAAAGGAAGTTATTTGAGAAAGAAGATAAAAACTTTAGGAAGAAAGGAAAAACTAAGCTGTATAAATAACAAGCTCCTACAGTCCCTAAACGATAAGTTTTAGAAACAAAATAACCACCAGTTTCCAAGAAAGTTAAGTAGCCTAAAAAGAAACCAATAAAGATTGGGAAGAAGACTAAGAAGTCTCATGAAAAAGTAGTAAGAAGGATTCATAGGCTTTACGGGAAACCTAAGAAACCCATGGGTAGGAAAGAGGCTAAAATTGGTCACATTCCCATTCCAATTAAGTAAAAAAAAGTTGTGTTTGATACCAGATGAGAATAGATAGTTGAACATAGTAGTAGACCTACTTTAACATCTCAAACTTCTTTCACATCAGATGAAGAAAGAGGCAAAGAATAATTTTCTATTCACTATAATAATTAACCACACAATAAAGAGATAGATGATGAGGTTGAACATGAACAAACAGATCAAGAAAACTAAAAGAAGAAAAAAATACTTGTGTCTTGGAAAACCTTGCAAGAGCCGCAGAAAGAGTGATGGACATATTGAGGAAATCAATAGGGACAAATAACCACAAGCACACACAACTAAGAAATCTGTATTGACATTACCATTTTCATCATGGGTTTATGTCACATGAAAATTATGGAAATCTATGACAGAGAGGGAAAAAGAATGGAAGAAGGAAAATGAACAATTACAAGAAGAACTTAGGAGGAAAGATGAGGAAATTGTGAAATTAAAGAAGACAAAGATTTTAGGTAATTTGGTCCCTCAAATTAGGGATTGCACACCACCTCCTCAGGTCTCTGCATTGCAACTAAAAGAGTTGTATCTTTCCTACAAACTATCAAGAATACTCTCAAATCTTCATTCATCCTTACTTACACCTAATGATTTTATAATGGCCTACCAAATTGTTACACCACAACACAAGAATATGCTATATGAACTATATCTACATAATTATGTTGTTCCATTTGATTCCAAATAGAATCCATTGTTGTTCATTGGGGATGGTCAATTAAGGGGAGAAATGTAAAGAGTATTAAGAAGTGGAACAAATTTCTCCACTATCCCTAAGGGATAAGGTTGAAGATCTTGAAAAAATATTCTATGAATGGAATAAATTGATTTACAACCCTACTAAGTTGGTCAAGGTAATGGCATTAAGGGAACAAGCTCATATTTAACTTGAAGACATGGAACCTCAAATTAAAATAGTGTTTTGGCACTTATCTTGCAGGTACAATGCATTAATTGATAACCTCAAGAAGGTAAAGACTCGTTCACTATAAAATTTTCATGTAGCAATCCACAGAGCAGCCACCTACATGCAAATTGGTTACAACCAACAAGAAGCATGGATTCCCTTGACATTTAAGCCAATCCTACTTTGGTGGCCAATTCCATATTGGGAAGTAATTACCTATTATAATGTAAGAAAGGAAATTTCTTTGATGAAGGGTACTCCCCTTATTGATACAAACACACAAAAATTGAGAATAAAAACAATTTACAAAGATAGGAAATGGGCTTTCTATTATCCACAATGAAATGAAATCATAATATTCTAAAATATAACATGCACATTTAGAAATATAACATGCATAGCCACATGGGAATTTTATTACAATATTTTGCAAGCTAGAGCCACCAGAAGCATAACCCAGAACTGCCCTACACAACCTACGGGCCTTCAATATATAGGCAATTTTAACTGCCCAAGAAGATTCTAGAAATAAAACCCTAAAGTTTGAGGCCGACCATCCCTGAGATATTATTATTCATTTTTATTACAGTATAATAGGCCCAAACAACTTCAAAACCCAAAATAAATTTTGAATTAATTTTAACTTTTTCAAATTCAGGTAGTGCAACGTCTGAAGACCATAACTCATCACCCGTTGACCCGATGGGTCACTATAACCCCATTTCAAAAATGCCATGAAGTTCTCTACAATGCTAGACTTGTTCAAGCTCTAGTTAGCCAAGGTTTTAATACCATTCGGAGCCTCTAAAGTCTTCAAAATTGATTTTGAAGTTTCTGTACCTTGCTGCCAATACCGAAAATATTCAACATCTACAAAACTAGACTTGATCTGGAAATGAAAATTTACTGGCAGGATGATACAATCAAAGTGAACCTCTAGGGAATAATATAGAACATTCTGAGGTCAAATGAAAAACTTACTAAAAATAGTAACTTTCCATAGAGTATCTCTACACAAAATAACCCTTATTGAAAAGAAACCAGAAAATATTTTTGGGTGATGCAAGATTGCTCTTAAACCCAGGATGCTCCTGCATCAGACATTCAAGGTAATTTGAGAAGTGAACCTATCACATCTTGGGTGGTCAAATGAAAACCAATATGGTTAACCTCCTCCTTTGATAGCCATGATGAATCTTCTACAGGTCATCCTTTCCATTTGACCAAATATTCTTCATATGTCTTGTTCTTTGTGCTTTTGCCAACACGACTATCCAAAATGTCTTCTTCTCCTCTATAGCTGAATTAGTTGGTAGAATATTCCATTTTGCTTCTATGACCTAATCCTCAACACCGCCCTCATGATATTTTTTCAAATCTAAAATGTTAAATACTGGTGAAATATTGAGTTCACTGGGCAACTCTACTTCATAAGCATTTCCTAAATCATGCTTCTTCAGTATTTTGCATGGTCCAAATTTCTTCATCTTCAACTTATTATATGTTCCCACTAGAAATCTATCCATCCTTAAATGAACCACGATTTCATGTCATGCCTGGAATTCCTTTTGCCTCCTTTTCTTGTATGCCTTAGCCTTGTACTATGTATTCATTTTATTAATATGTTGCCTCACCTCCTCATGCAAATTCTTCAAATGTTCTGTGAAGTCTTTAGCTTCATTTCTACTTGTCTCTCCTTTGTCCAACTTTCTTAATTCTGATGCATTTCTAGGACTACTTCCATATACTATTTGGAATGGTGATTTACCAGTGCTTCTATTGATAGAATTATTAAATGCAAATTCCACTTGTGGTAATACCAAATCCCATCCCTTTGGTTTATCTCCAACCAAGCATCTCAACAGGTTTCCCAAACTTCTATTCACAAATTTTGTCTGTCCATCAGTCTGTGGATGGTGTACTGAGTTGAACTTCAAATCTATCTTCAACATTTTCCTCAAGGTTCTTCAAACATACCCAAAAAACTTGGTGTCTCTATCTGAAACTATGCTCTTAGGTAATCCATGTAGTCTTACCACCTCCCTGAAAAAAAATTTGCTACATGGACAACATCATTAGTCTTCCTAAAAGGAATGAAATGTGTCATTTTTTAAAACCTATCCATCACTACAAAGATGGAATCATGCCCTCTCTGAGTTCTTGGTAGGCCAAGAATAAAGTCCATACTAATATACTCCCATGGTTTCTCTTGTATAGGTAATGGTTGATATAACCCTATATTCTTCTTAACTCCTTTTGTCATCTGACATACCTTTCAGCGTTGTACAAATTTCTTAAAATCTTACTACAACTATGGCCAATAATAGTTCTCACTAACTAGATAAATGATTTTATCTCACCCAAAATGTCTAGCCAGTCCTCCACTACGCTTTTATTTTATTAGATTCTCCCTCATGGAGCTCTTTGGAATGCACAACTGACTACCTTTGAACAACATATCATCCTAGATTATGAATTCCAACCATTTGGCTCTATCTAGAGTAACAGGTTCTCTACAAGCTTTCTAGACTTTTCCAAAATTTGGATCTTTGGGATACAAACTCTTGAGTGCCTTGAACCCAACAACCTCAATCTGCATCTGTGTCAGCAAAATCAAACTTCTGCTAAGGGCATCTGCAACCCTATTAGACTTCCCACTCTTGTGCTTCAAAACAAAAGTGTAACTCTACAAAAACTCAACCCATTTCAAATTCCTTTGATTCAACTTCCCTTGACTATTCAAATATTGCAAAGCTTGATGATTAGTACATAAAACAAAATCTTTTGGAAAAAGATAATGTCTCCACTTCCTCAATGCATGAACTATAGCATAGAAATCATGATCATAAACAAAATATTTTCTCTTGGCATCATTCAACTTCTCATTAAAATAAGAAATGGGTTTACCTTCCTGACTCAAAACTTCTCCAATAACATTACCACTAGCAGCACAGTCTACTTGAAACACCTTGTTAAAATATGGAAGTGCTAAAACAAGTTGTTCTGTAACTTTTCTTTTCAACAATTCAAAACTCTTATCTGCCCCTACAGCCCACTTAAACTCTTTCCTATCCCCTCTCATTGTTTCAGTCAAGGGTCCACAAATACTACTTAAACTTTGAATAATTTTTTTGTAAAAACTATCCAACCCATTAAATTATCTTACCTTAGTGTTTAGCGTTGTTTGACACAAGCCAACTTTCTAGGATCTCAAGATTCGATTTCCTCTCTTGAAAGAATAATAGAGTTATTCCCAAGGTTCTCTAGGGTCAGGTCACAACCTGCTTGGTTACTCAGTTGAAGATAAATGTAATTTTTCACAAGGAGGCCTTTGTTGGTACGTTCAAGACAATAAACTGTAAAATATTGTTAGTTCTCTTTTTTGGGGTATTTTATGTTTTAACAAATGTGAGTATGATAAATAATATGCAACTATATATTTTTAAGACAATGATTTTCAGAATTTTGAGACAGAATTAAAAGAGATGAGGGTAACAAGAAATGTAGCGAATTGTAAAGAAAAGTGAAATCCTATGGACATGAACTGATATAAACCCTTCCTTGCAAATGGAATACTGGAGAGATGTAGAACAACCCACGAAGCATAAATTAGACCATGTCACGATTCACTACTCCACAGATGCAAGCGTTTGGAGAAAAGATATGTTTTACTCGTATGAGATATTCAAAATCTATCAAATCATGAAACCACCAAGACGTGCGCACCCACGAGACGGATTTATCGTTAAGCCCAAAGATAGTATCCTCCACACATTCATCACAGCAAGGTAGATAAACAGTAGCAAACTCCAACTAAAGGTAGCACGAATTTGAAACACAACAATACAAAGAGCTCTCTGAAAATAAAGAATTATGCAAGCATACATTCAATAAATTTGCATAGATAGTAGTAATTCACACATCATGAATGAAGCACCCAATGTAGATATTTATTGTATTAATAATTTGGCCTTTTACATTGCTTTTTTATTACAATATATAGAGTTTTGATCTGCAACTCTGATTTTTGGAGTTAGGGCATTAGAGAGTTTAAACTAAAGAAAGAAAGTTAAAACTAGAACTTTGCTAAAGGTAAACTACTGTTAACTGATACTATGTAACTTGCATGGATTCTTAAACCCATTTACAATCCGACTACTCATGCAAAGAGGGAAAAATTTGCCAAAGAAGAGGGAGAGAGAAGGTGAGTTCCTCCTGTGAATTGGGAGTCTTCTTCTTGATTTTGGTGGTCCTTCTTGGATTCTTCATCTGGAACTGTCTATGGCAATGGGAACTGATAGGAAACCTTGGGTCTTCTCAAAATGAACTCAATTTTTCCATTAATCTGATCTAGATTCTAATTGGTGTTCAAAAGAGTGACCTCGCTGGAAACCCCCAGTTTTTCAGACCCCGACCTCTACCCCAAAACTTTTAATGCCTTTGAAATTTCCCAAGTGCCTCTCAAACTCAAAATTCAGAGGTCTCAACACTTCAGACTTGTCATGGGCCGAAAGGCCAAAAAAAATCAAGGTTGAAAGGCCGAAATCCTCGAAGGTTGAAAAATCGGAGGCCGAAAGGCCGAAAACTCTTCCTTGGCAGAATTTTGGCCAAGTGCTGAAAATCTTGCCCCGTCTGCCTAGTAATTGAACCTTGGAGCCTTATCTAGTGAAGACCTCTGGGTGAGCTACCCGAAGCCTCTGCACTATCTCCTGGACTTCTTCAAAATTGATCTCTTTTCTTTTTATCTTAGTGACCCTCCATTCTTGGTTCTTTCTGAAGATAGTCAATTCAGAAGCAAAGAACGTGATCTCTTCTTCATGCTGCAACATTCTTTGTATTTCTTCTTTCATGTAAACTAGTTTTTGTAGGGCCTCCTTGGTACTAACTCTGGCCAGAATGTCCTTGAACTGTTGGACCACTTCCTTGGAAGGTGTAACACCCCAAAATTGGCACCTAACAACATAATCAATTTTGGTGCATTTTCTTATCTTCGAAGTCCTATTGTACTAGGCAAATTCTTCTCCTAATTGACTTTAATTGACTGAGTTTCAAATGCAGAAAATCCAAATTTGCATAAATCTGACATTACA
>MU225193.1:1578382-1600502 GCA_018584345.1 Thuja plicata | reverse complement strand
TATTGGTTTACTAATCAAATTCTAGCCTAGAAAGCATTCTTTTCTAGATTTCAAGCAATTTATTTCTAGATTAGAAGCATTCAAGTTCTTAGCTTAATTACACTTTTACTTCCATAGCTTAATTGCACTTTATTTCTAGACTAGTTGCACTTCAATTTCATAGCTTAATCAGGTCTTAATTCGTAGAATAATAGCACTTTCTCATATCTAGATGCATATTTCTCACAATTGATGGCTCTTCTTCACATACTTGCACTATAAAATCCTCCGTATTAGAGATGGTTAGGTTGTTGGCTCTCATTCTGAGGGTAAACTGCAGCAATCACACCTAATTAGGAGGCAACAGGTCACTTCAATCACATTTGCAGAGCAAAAAATCCATGTTTGTCTTTGTAAATTCTTTGATTGTGTAATGACTATGTTGCGTTTGTGTTGAATAGAGAGGTCCACATTCGACATCAGACAGAAGGACGTAGAGCCTGTTGGCTTTCATCCCAATAGACATTGAGGCTAACCCCCGTGAAGAAGGTATCTATATCTTCAATCCATTTTATGACCTCCTCCCATTTTTCATCTATAAGGGCCTAGTGCTTCTTGTAGGCCTTAATTATTTTGGTCATTTGTTTGACCCAAGTCTCAAATTTATCCAATTCTTCACCCTCATAAAATTTTACCAAAATTTGGAAACCTTGCTTTCGAATTATCTCCAAATCTTGGAGAGCTACTTGCCACTTAACTACCTATGCATCCACACCCATGTCATCTTCCACCAAGTCAATGAGTGAATTAACCTCAACCAATATGGTCCTGTATGGCCTAAATATTGATGGAATTGCCTTCTCCCTAAATTTTCTAAAGTCATTTATCCAATCAGCACTTGCCTGGATGAAAGAGGGAGTCAAACCTACTGGCAAATCTGGTGTAGCCCTTTTATCAATCATGGCTTGTAGTGAAGCCTCTAAACAATTTGGGTCAACAGGTCCCACCATGTTTTGTATGAACCCTTTTAAAGCCTCATTTTGGTCTGCTAAAGCCTTGATGGTTTCTTCATCTTTATTCATGAACCCTAGAGCATGCTTTAGCCCTAAAGCTGCTAGTGTCTTGCTCCCTTCTCTTGTAGGTTCACCCAAATCTACCTCCTTGAATGTATAACCTTCTGATGAAACTATCGTCTGAGAAGTGCTTAGGGGAGGGATAGCTATCTGGGCTTTCCAATTACACCCAGTGTCTTGAGTTACATATGACATGATCTTTTTAGGTGCATTGATTTCTGCCTAGTGGAAAGCTTGTCTCATAGATGTCATACTTGTGTCCTCTCCATCCAATTCACTGGTGTAAGTTCTTCTCCTAGGTTTTATCTCCTTGGTAAACCAAGTAGGTTTACCGGATGTAGTTACAGGTTCATATGGTGCAACCTGGAGAATTGAAGTGAGGCTTTGTATTTTCAGCTCTGTTTCTTTTTCTGATTCCTTTTATTGCCCTTTTCCTTGTTCATTCCCTCCTTCCTTCATTCCTTCCCCTTCAGCATCCACATCCATTTCTCCTTCTTCCTTCTCCCCTTCTACCCCTACTATTTCAGTTACCATGTTTCTTCCTTCTTTGTCCAGTGCCTCTTCCTCTGAAGTGTCAGTTGATACCTCTGACCTCAGACTGGTTATGGCCTCCAGTGTGGACTAGAAAGGTGATGTATCTTTAATACTTACTACTCCTTCAGTTTCCTGGGTGGCGCATGTTGGAGGGATTCATGTTGGTGGGGTAGGTGTTGATATGGCTAGAGTGGGAGATGGGAGAATGGTAGTAGATTAGGGAAGATTTGGTGTAGGAGTGGGTGTTGGGGTTGTAATTAATGGTGGTGGAGTAGGAATTGGAAGTGGTAGAGAAGTTGGTGGGGTAGGTATATGAGGGGGTGTAGTGTAAACATAACTCCCTCCAGCTACATTGTCTATTACTAAACTTTGAGTTACCCCACTGTCTTGGGTTTTAGGCCCTGGAGCAGAATCAGAGCTTACTAGTGGAGCAAGAACATTCACAGGAGGATTGGTGAACTAGACCGGTGGAGGATTAAGGGCTACCTGAGGTTGTATGAGCGGTGGTCCCCCGATGTATGTATCTTGGCCATGATCTGAAAAGCCCTCAAGTCCTTCAAAGTCAAAAAGCATAAACTCATCTGACCCTAAGGAATCCAAAGGATTATCCTGTTCTTTGGGATCCTCTTTATGTTTCTTGGTGGTCTCTTTTTCTCTCCTCTTTTGCAACCTCATCTTTTGGACCAGGGGCTCATTTGCGTCCTCCTCCTCAGGCTCTTCTTGTACAGTTTCTAACCATAGATATTCAAAACTTCTCTTCCTCTTATATGTTTTCTTCTCCTTAGTGGGGGAATATTGGCTAGAAGTAGATGGGCCTTCTCCTAATTGGGGTTGTGACAGTCCTGCTGGTGGGTCAATCTGGCCTGTCATTCTAGTTTTCTTAGGCCTAGGATTGGAGCCATATTCAACTATTCGTTCATGATCATACACCGTTCTTGGCTTCTGAGGGGGAGCCTTCTTATATTTAGGAGTTGTTGACTTCTCTCCTTGTTGTTTCTCTACTTTCCTGGAGGGCTCCATTAATTTTTTCACCAGGATTGAACTCATCCGGTGTGGCTTCTTGATCCAAGATATAGTGGTCTTTATCACGTGCCTTTCCCTGAAGTCTATGTCATCATTTTCATCCTTGTCCACCTCGGCATTCATGATTGGTCGGTCATACACCTTATCTTTTGTGTAAATGTCTTCTAAGACCTCCTTTGAATTACATTCCCATACCTTCAAGGAAATAGGAACCTTCAACACCTCTTTTGCCAGAGCTAGGTTCATTCTACAGTAATCTCAGATCCTGACCTCATGATCATCTATACAGTTTATCCAATGATCTTCCAGATGTGGCTCATGTACGTAGAATTTGCCAATGATATGGCTATAAGTACCTATAGGATCAAAGCGGGTTTGTACTATCTTTTAAAGTTGTAAGGGATAGTCATCCCATTCAAAAGCAAGGGATTTTCAAACCTTCATATCCTGTAGTGTATAGGGTCCCAAAGAGATGGGAAAGTTCCAACAGTGCTTCTTATGTTTTATGTGCTCGTATGCATTCACGAGCTGTCTGGCCATCTCCAATATGATTATCCAGTCGGATGGGTACCTGGGCAACTTCTTTGGTTGCAAGGTTGACTCAGCTATCCTAATATATGTGAATGTCCTGAACTGGATAAAATAGGCCCCAATGGCCCTTACCTTAGCAACAGCCTCTTCTGACATCCTTTTAGCAAAGTCACCTTCAATAGATCGGATGACTGCAAATATGAATGCATCATTGACTATCTTGTAATCTAGGGAATCCTCTGGCATGTTTTCTCCTTTTACCAGCTTTAGGTATACAAGATGGGGCCATGCATTTGGATCATTCAGACTTCCCCTCTTGGTGAGACCTGGATAATTTGCCCGTGCAGCTAGTAGATATACGACGTAAGTGCTCATGTAAAACTTGGGGTTATGTTTTACGGTTGTCAATTGCTCATCCAGATTGTCACTGATGATGGTGCCCCAGTCGAATCTTTCCTTCCATTCTCAGATCCTTTCTATCAATAGGATCATCCAGTGCTCAAGTTGGGTGGACTGTGGTAACCCGTACACCTTGCTTATCATTGTTATAGCTGCCTAGATATCATCCTTCACATAACCTCTCTGGAGGTCTATCTTGTCCATTTTGTTCTTGGGAAGTGGTTGCTTGAGGTATTCCTTATTCATCATCTTGTTTACGGCTTGCTCCCTGTTGCCAAACCACTTGGTCCCCTTTTCAATATAAAAGTCATAGAATTTTTCTATGCCTTTGTGAAGGTGAAAGACATACTCAATGATATCCAACCTGATGTATAGCACCACCTGATCCTTGGAGTTTACTACCACCCTCTTATCTAAATCATAATGATGAGCTAGGGTGATGATCAATTCTGAAGATGAAACAGCCACGGGGTGTGCGGCTGCATTTACTAGCTCGGATAGGACTAATGAGGTATAGTCCTCGGATTTGTTTTCCAGTTGGGAGAACTAAGTTAGGAATTCATTCCAATCCATGTTCCTAATGTTGGTGTTAGTTACCTCACTATGTTTTTTCTCCACCTTTGAGCTAGGGGGATTCCCCTTATATTGATACTTCATTGGGGATGTTATCTTGGGTTCAGTCATTCCTGCAAGAAAGACAAATATCAGTAGCTTATTGAATGAAGCCAAAAAAACAATTTAAACTAGGAAAGAAAACAAAGAGAGCTAAAGAAAAACAACTAAGTGCATGTTTATTCACTTTTAGACCTTTTGGTGTTTCGGACATCGAAAACTAGTTCGGAGACTGAAAAGTCTGAAAGTGCGAACATGCATATGGAAGGGCCAAGTCTATCGGGGATTTCAGAGTTTTGGACACCAAACTGGTAGGGGCTTTCTAAAGAACTCCAAATCATTTGAACATGGTGAGGAACCTGGATGGACTGATCAGAGGTCTCACTTTCATCTTTTCAGACTTTCAGACCTTTTAGATGTCCGAAAGGCTAAAACATCTAAAACAGCACTTGGCAAAAGTGAAGATCCAGTTTTCAGCTTTTCAAAGGCTGAGAAACTATGGCAAGCATCATGACTAACAAAAACACAAGACCCTAAACCTAGACCTAATGACACCAAAAAACCATAGGGCCGATAGGGAGGGACATCTCTATCGACTCACGAAGACACAGAAGCCCAAAAAGGTGATGAAACGAAGTGCCCTAGGCTGGACAAGCACTAGGGGCACCGAAAAGACCCTAAACCTAAGTAAACCTGAAAGCACCAAGTGAGGAAGACCAAAGAGAGCCTACCTCAAATGATCAAGCAAAGGGAGGGAAACCAAGTGGCTTGGAAGAGGAGGCAGTCGACAAGGAGAAGCAGACGGAACACAAGCGAGAGCACACACACATAAAAATGCAAAGTGAAATGAAAAAATGAGGTTACCCCTTTTATAACCTATGGGCTGACGTCAGTGGTTTCAGGGTTTCAGACCCCAAAAGGCCAAAAATGTTGAAGGAGGACCAAGAACCTTTTGGCCTTTCAGTGTTTTCAGAGTCTGAAATCACCGAAAGGTCTGGTCTTCGGCCTTTTGGTCATTTCAGCATTTTGAAGAACCTAAGTCCTCCAAAAGGGCAAAAGGCTGAAAAATGGTTCTCCTTTCCTATGGTTGGGTTTCAACGATCATCTATGGTGGCTAACTGGGTTTCTATGAGGGGCGGACACAACGAAAGGAGGAAAAGACAAAAAAGAAAGGGGGGTCCCCATGGTCAGAGGACCTAAAATGGGGTGTGTGTTATGGACCCACAACACTTAGTAGCACTCCTTAGGTAGGTCATTTGAGGATATCCTTCACCTTCTTGGGTCCATTTTTAGACCTTCTGCTGAGACTACAAATCCCAGATACACTAATTTCTTCTTCACAAAACTGCACTTCTTCAGATTAATCAACAACTAATCTTCCCTTAACCTCTCAAAAACCTTACAAATATGCATTACATGTTCTTCCAATGTCTTACTAAAGATCAAAATACCATCCAGGTAAACAATAACAAACTTACCCAGAAATTATTTCAGTACTTCATTCATGAGCCGCATGAATGTGCTCAGTGCATTGGTTAGTCCAAAAGGCATGAATAACCACTCATACAAGGCCTCCTTTGTCTTGAAGGTTGTCTTCAATTCATCTCCTTCTATGATCCTGATTTGGTGATATCCACTCTTTAGGTCTATCTTTGTGAAATACAAAGCTCCACTCAAACAATCCATAATATCATCCATTCTTGGCAAGGGAAATCTATACTTGATAGTGACCTTATTGACAGCTCAAGAATTTTTACACATCCTTAATTCGCCATTTTTCCTTGGTGCTAATACTGCTAGGAAAAAATATGGAATCAATCTCTCTCAGATCAATCCCTTTTTCAACAACTCATGCACTTGTATGTTCAATTCCTCACTCTCTACTGGAGTCATCCTATGAACTACCTTGTTTGGAAAACTGACCCTTGGGGTCAAGTCCATTTGATGAATGATCTTTCTTAATGGTGGTAATACATCATGTAGATTATCATAAATAATATCCTGAAAATCTTCCAACAAGTCTACAACTTTTGTAGGTACATCTTCTACTTCTTCTTTACCCACTTTTGGAATTAGGTCAAAACACATATGCTCATGTATCATACCTTCTAAGAACTTTCTTCCATCAAGTAAAAATATTGTGGCATTACTACATACCTTTTCTCTTGTTTCCTTCAATGGCTTTAGCTTGTGTCAGACTCCATCCTTTGTCAAAGAATAAGTATTAGCATGACCATCATGTATGAGACAACTGTCGAATTGCCAAGGCCTTCCCAACAACAAATGACATGCATCCATGGGGATGATATCACAAAGTACCGCATCTCAATAACTTCCAATATTTAACTTCACTAAGAACTACTCATTAACTAGGACCTTGTTCTCATCCTGCACCCAAGAAATTTTGTATGGACGTGGGTGTTTTTCCCTTTTCAGCTATAACTTTGTGACCATTTCTTTTGATTATCAGTGCTTCCACCATCAATAATCACATCACAACACTTATCCTCGCACTTGCATCTAGTGAAAAATAGGCTCTTCCTCTTATTTGAACTCTTCTCTTCACTTATCAGGATTCTCCTAACAACTAGGGTTTCTCCTCTCTCAACATCATCTTGATGACATTATTTTTCTATTAGTATGCAACGAACACTTTCGGTAATCATACACTGAAAGACAAGATAAGAGAAAACTGACAGAATAGTTCAAAGGGTAATTTGAAGAAACAATGCAAAGCAAAATTGAAAGTGCTAAGAGGAACCCGATAGAGGAACCCGGTGAGACAAATCTCAAGAAAAACTGAAAGAGAAAAAATAGAGGAACCTGACAGAGCAAGGGAACCTGATGGACAGGTTAATTAAAGGATCACTGAAAGATAGATAAACTAATTTCCATGCAGACCAAGCATCAGACACCAAAATTCAGTTACATCCTACAAAAAGTGGATATGACTTCCACATCAGATAAAACAAGTATATTCTATTTATAGAGTCTTGATTTGTTTTAAAACTATTACTTAAGGGACAAGAAACATTATTGTAAGTGTTTTAATCAGTCTAACTGATTTAAAACATATAGACTAAAAGATCAAGATCAAGTTGTAAACCTATGATCATAGAGTTAATATTGTTTTACGTGAAACTTAATTAGGTCAATCTATAAAATATGTTGTAATCATTCACTATCATGGATGAGAGGATGAATGCAGCCTATGAGCACATCTATGGATCATACTGAGAGTTTCAAGAACCAGAACAACAAAAGGTGAATTTGGTTATCAAGAACCAAGAACAGAGGCTACCAAACAATAGAGGTATTATTCAATCACATTAGGTGATACACTTATACATGTAAGCTTGAATGGATCTTAATTAGCAATAGGAGATTGCATACACTCATGTCAAAGTGTAATTTTCTTAAATTATAACAAGTGAAGAAAATTGTAAAAATCTTTTCAAGGAAGGTGGATTTAACAATCCTATTGTAAATCTCTTAACCGAGTGTAGATTAAATAGTGTTGCTAAAGATATTAATAGAGTAGACTTTAACAAGTCTCCATAGATACTCCTAATAGGGTAGATCATCAGAAGTGATCAAATTGTAAGCCTTAACCGGCCCCTTCCAAACTGCAGATAGTGAAGATTTTGTGGGTGTCATCCCCATTGCAGTTTTTACTTCCTAACATGAGTTTTCTGTGTTATCATATCTTGTGTTATGTGTCAATTACTTTCATGAATGTTTTTATGAATGTTCACATGTTTGATTAAGTAAAAAGAAATGTCTTACATTAAGATAGTATAGAACATGTTGTTGGATAATCAATTGATTACATAAAGATTAAAGGATAAAAGAGATAAAAGTTTTAGAGGTACTGATTCACCCCTCCCCTCTTAGTACTGTTGGAATTAATGGGAAGTGTGTACTGAGAGGGGAGGGGTCTAAAAAATTTGTATCTTATGACCTTTATCCTTTAAGTTATCAAATGTTTATCCAGCCATATGTTCTATACTATCTTGATGCAAGATATATCAATTCATAAACTTACTCAAACATGTGAACATTCTTATAAACATTTATGAAATTAATTAACACATAACACAAGATATGATACCGCAAAAAACTCCTGATAGGAATTTAAAACTATGGTGGGGATAGCACCCACAAATTCTTCACTATCTGTAGATTAGAAGCGGCCAGTTAAGGCTTACAATTTGATCACTTCTGATGATCTACCCGGTTAAGAGTATCTATGGAGACCTGTTAAAGTCTACTCAATTAAGAGCTTTAGAAACATTGTTGAGTGTGCACTCGGTTAAGAGATTTATAGTTGGACTGTTAAATCCACCTTCCTTGAAAGGATTTTTACACTTTGCTTCACTTGTTAGAATGATAAAAAATTACAATTTGACCTGGTGTATGTAATATCCTATTGTTGATTACAGATCCATTTAAGATTACATGAATAATTATATCACCTAATGTGATTGAACCAAATTCACCTTTTGTTGTTCTGGTTCATGAAACTTTCAATCTAATCCATAGGTGTTCTCATATGCTTCATTCATCCTCTCATATCCTTTCACATCCCCCTCATCCATGCATAATAATGAATTATTACATATTCTATTTATAAGACAGATTGACCTAATCAAGTTTCATGTAAAACAATCTTAACTCTAAGATCACAGGTTTACAACTTTACCTTGATCTCCTAGTCTATGTGTTTTAAATTGGGTTAGACTAATTAAAGCACTTACATTCATGTTTCTTGTCCCTAAAGAAATGGTTTTAGAAAAAAAAATCAAGATTCTATAAATAGAACATGACTTTTTAATCTGACGTGGAGCTCGGATCCACTTTTTGCGGGCTACAACTCACTTTCAATTTCTGAGGGTCGGTTATGCTCTCAAATCAGTTGACTATCTTTTGGGTTCCTTGCATGAACTGTCCTCTCAGTTTCCTCTGTGACTGTTCTCTCATTTTTTACTATGACGTACTTTTCGGGTTCTAGTTTCAAGTTCCACTATATCCTTCTAACTTTGCATTTTCGGTTTACACAAAAAATTGTGTCATTGATTTTCTTTGTACTTAGCAATTTTCGGTGATCTCTGATATCTGCATTTTCAGTTTTCTCTTTGTCTTGTCTTTTGGTGTATGCTTACCAAAAGTGTTGTTTTCATACTAATGGAAAATTAATTTCATCAAGTACACACTTCCCATTAATTCCAATAATTGGTATCAGAGCTAATTCTCTTATTTGGAAAGGTTAAAGGCTTAAGAGAAAAGATCATACAATGGATAAGTACAGACTTGACAAGAGTATTGAGAATCAGAAGCTAGAAATTCAGATCTTCTATGAGTAGTATAAAGAAGCTAGAATCAAGATGAGATAGTTGTTAGATGAAAGAACTATTATGGCATCTTGTTGTAATGAAATAGATTACCATGAGGAAGAGATACCAGACTTCTTTGAGTCTTTAGGATCAACTACTAGCAAAGCATCAGACACATCAGAAGAAAACATCACAAGCCTAAATGAAATCAATCAACATTTGGCTGGACAAGTAAAATCTCTGCAAATTAGTCAAGAGACATAGATGGTAAGAATGATTTATGTCATGAACAAGGCTAAACAAACTGAGCAAGAAAGAACACTAGCTATTGATGATAGAAGGAAGATTATTGAAAAGCTACAAGAGAAAGAATCAGAAATACAAAGATTAATAGAACATCATCATGAGATTACAAATCAAATTATTCTTATGAGTCAAGAGGAAAACAAAATGAATGTTGAACTCATTGAAAGAATAGAAGCTATCGGTGAGCTAAGGGAATAAAATGAAAATCTGAAACAAGAGCTCAGAATTCAGCACCATCATAATGAAATTATCAAAAGAGTTGAAGAAAGCAATAAAACAATGGATGATTTTCTTGATGGACAACAAAGAATCAAAAACAACACCGGTCTAGGCTATACCAAGAATGGAGAATCACCCAATCAAGCTGATCCAAAGAATGTCTATGCAAATCCAAGACCAAGAAAGCTAACATGTGATCACTGTGGAAAGCAAGGCCACACATCAAATGCATGCAGGAGAAAAAAGAAAGGTATTCCTAAATTCGCATCTTCATTCATAGGATTTTGTTATAAATGTAACAAGAAAAGACATAAATCATATGAATGTAAGTCAGAGATGAAACAACCAAAGAAGGAAACCTACATGGATAAATAATGTCCTACTTGAAAAATGAATGGGCACACAACTCTTGAATGCTGGAAGAAGAAAAATCAAGCATGGAAGCCTAAAGGTCAAGAAACTGCCTATCAACCTAAAAGAGTCGGTAACCAGTATGTATGGGATTACAACACATGGACAAATTCTACAACATGTGGAAGATTTGGTCACATTGTTGCAAATTGTATGAGACAGTGGACAAGAAAATCTAAAGGCTGGACTAACCCTGGAATGACATGTTTACACTATCATAAATTTGGTCATCTCAAGAGAGATTGCAGAGACCAAATGACAGAGACTAGCACATTCCCCAATAGAAATACCATTGAAGACATTCGTAAGATGAGAAACAAAATGTGGAGGAAAGCTACTAACAATGATGAAGCTAGACCAAGCAATGCAATTGGTGACACCCTATCCAATGGATCTGATGACATCACCACCCCCACCTAAGTAGAACAAGTATGGAACTGCATTACACTAAGTTGTATTTTACATCAGTTCCATAATATGTTGATGACATGCCAAAATAGCATAAGTAAAGATGCATCATGGTATTACTTGTTAAAATCTGTGAAAACTATTCCATCGGGTAATACATACCAAAATCCATTGGTATACACTCAAAGCTAAATTGTCTATACTTACAGAAAATTGTTAGTTAACATGTAAAAGCTAAAGTTGCTAGTGTAAACTGAGAATCATCGGTAATCAAGCAAGTTGAAAAAGTCATCTTCACCAAAACACCAAAACCCATCGGTAAAAGTAAGAAGTTAGACAACTAACCTGAAGCATCATGTTGTCACCAAAAGGAGAAGTTTGTGTTTAACCCAACGACTCCGTCTTCACACACCGAGGAGTGGTTGATCATTAATGACTCAACTTAGGGAAAACGTCTATAAAAAGGTGACGGAAGGCTTTCATTTCTCACCTGTGACTTGAGCAAATGACCAGAGAAAAAATAAAGGGAGAAGAGACAGCATTGTAGAGAGACTCCAACCTATTACAAAGCACTCCAAGCAGATCAATCACAACTATAGAGGTTGAAGTAAGTACTAACCATAACTGAGAACTTTGTTCATCTTCTATGAAAATCCCTAAATGTCTAAAACAATGGCCACGACTTCAAGAAGCACTAAACTAAAGAGAATCAAGAAGGATAAGGTCAAACTTATCAAGAATTCTACCTATGTGGAACCTCATTACAAGATATTCCTAGAGGTTTCATCACAACCTGACAATGCTAGAGCATTCTTGCGAATACCAGCTAGGGTTTTGCTTGTCGAAGACGTGTGAGCATACATTCACTGCAAGATTGCAGAAATTGGCGACATGGAGGTTGAACAAGCTTTCAAGAAGCTATGTAATGATGATGGATATATTAAAGATGAGCACAAGAACATAGAAGTGAAAGGGCTCACAAATTCCCTATTGTTCCCAAATTTATTCAGACCGAGTGGATTCGGTTAGTACTGAGCAGAATTCACAACCACATGCTTTGGCTAGGTGAGCCTAAAAAATAACACGAGATGTTATTCATGCAGTCATAGGTTATCCTATAACTAATAAGGTAAAGGCATTGAAGCACCCACCCAAGGATGAAATTGAAAAGAATACAGGAGCTAAGTGTGATGGAAGAGGACTTAAGGTATCCAATATCACAGATGATGAACTGAAATTTGGAGCATGTGTCCTAGGCTACAAATTATTTCAAGCTAGCAGGATGAACAACATAGCATCTAGAGCAGTGGATACAACATATAAGATTGTAAAGAAAGTAACTTATTTGGATTTTTCAGAACTTCTACTCAACCAATTAGAAGAAACTTGAAGACAATTAGGAATGCAAAGGAAAATTCATGTAAGTTTGGTTCACTTATCATGTGCATATTCTTTTACTTCCAAGAATCTTTTCCATCAGTAGGAGATGTAAAATGGGATACAACTAGACCAGTCACCATACAGATCAGTGAGTATATAACATCATTAGGAGAAAATTTTGAGATAGTTATGGATGAGTACTTTAATAGATTTAAAGAGAGAATGCATAAAAGAGTAAGGATCCCAGAGCAACTAATTGAGAAATTCAAGAATGATATATGTTTCATGGTTGACATAGATTACACATATATCAAACCTGTTGTACCAAGGATAGTACGGCTACAACCACTAGACTATGAGGTAAACATAGATCAAGCATCCAATGCAATTGATGCATTGATAAATGAGCCCTTAGACAAAACACAACCAAAGTTTGGCACTTATGAAGAAGCCAAAGACAGAATAAAAAATGGCTTGGTTTTGAAGCAAATTTATAGGAATAAAGATAAAATGGTAAAGAACTTAAATAAAAGGTTGTAGGTTATAGAGGAAGAAACTAAGGGAAAGTCACCCATCGGTGAGGCTAAGCAGGAAAGTGACTCTGAGTATACAGAGTCAGATACTCCATTACCAACACTAGCTAAGAAGCCTAGAACCACGGCTACTTCAAGGACTAGAACTCAAAAGCTAAGGACACATGTCCTTCACCATTGAAGAAAAGTTAAGTAAGGACCTACAAGAGGAAATCGACAACATAGAAAAAAAGGGCCAACAAAGAGAAAAAGGTTGATTAGAACCAAAGAGGACATTCAGGACACAGAAAAGGATGAAGGTGTTTACAAGGAGAAGAGTAAGATCCCTAAAACCATTGATGAGATATGTGCACTAATGGTTAAATCGGGATCAATTATTGGTTCCAAAGTCAGAAGATGGTTAACTCTAGATCCCTTGGACCATAACAAGATTGAAGAGGCAATCATCAAAATAATGAGTACATTTAAATATGTACCAGTACAATTTTATGACAAAATTCCCAATGCACTATATGACAGAATATCTACCAGATGGACCTATGCATTGAAGAATGAGAAAGAGGTAAGGGAAAGAGTCCTTATTTCTCTTATGCCTCTCGAATCCAAAATGGAAGAAATCAAGGAGATGATGGAGAAACATGTACAAGAGTTGTTACCCAATATGAGAGCTTAAAAAATACTTGATGGCAAGCTAATAGACCTAGAGAAGGACATCAACAAAATTTGGAGTAAGATACTCAACAGACCTACTAAGGAAGCAAGCCCCGAGAGAAAACTTCTCACAAATGAACCACAAAAGGATGATCAGGCTACTGAGAGAACAAAACCAATTATCATCATAGATGTCAAATTGGACAAAGAGGAAATAGATACCACAGGAAACAAGGATATGGATGTTGCAGATGAGACATGGTGGGACACCACTATGGACAACATTGTGGACAATACAATCATTGACATTACTAATGATCCAGCAGAAGAAATACAAAAAGATGAAGATGTCACTAATGACAAGGACAAGACCAATGAACATGACACTACAATTGACACTTCACACTTGAACATACCAGGAAACATGCCAATATTGATGCAAGCCATCAATATACTTCAAGAAAAATAAAAATTACCTGAAAAAGATTCAAGCATTCCCGAGGATGCAGGGGATGAAGGAAAGAAAGACAACACCGATGACCAGAATGTCATCAAAGACACTCAAAATGTAATCGATGCTAACAAGGTTACAAAAGGAGATTCAAAGAAAATAGATGGAGACACTACTTAGAAGGATGCACAGAAAAAGGAAGATGAAGTACATAAGGATACTAATGAAGGAGCTAAAACAAAAGATGACACTCCTGAGGAAACCGAAAAAGGTTGTTGCAGATAATGTCAAGGTTGATGTGGAGACGTCCACTCAAAACCAACAAGATGACACCGAGGCACAGCAGAAAAAAGAGGCAACACCCCCAATCACTTCATCTAGCACAATAGAAAAAGTTGAGAAGATGGTTATGGTTCTACATTCAAGTGCAGCTTAGAAGAAGAAGAAGAAAACCAAGAAGACTAAGTTGGAAGTCATTCTAGATGAGATAATTGAGATACCCAAATGTGACCCAACTACACTAGACTATGAAGCACTAAAAGAGTACGATGAAATATGCCAAAGGAAGGAACTAAAGGAGAAGCTAAGAAAGGAACACAAAGACTCCATGGTACTAGAGACAACTAGGGACATCTTGAATTAGATTGTACCTGATGTTGATGTTGATCATAATAAACCTATCCTTGATCAACTAGCCACTCTCACCGAGGCCATCACAATGCAGAAAATTGATGTAGAAAAGGAAATTGAGGAGAGAGCTAAGCATAAATATCAGCACAAACTTATTGAAAAGATCAGCTAAGAAGTGGCAGAAAAAAAGGTAAAGCTTTCAGAATTAGTAAGTGAATTAGATCCAATAATTGTTGAAGCTATTTCCTTGATACAACAGTTAAGCACACTTGATAAATTCACTAAGGATCATAGTGATAAAATAGAAAAGTTAGATTCTGATCTAGCTACAAGTGCTAAAGGCTTAACCACTGGTGACAATGCAATAAAGTTTCATTATGAAAAAATTGTTGAGATAAAAAGGTTAAGACAGGAACTGTGAGAAGTAGAAACACAATTTAGGGAAGAGGCTACCGAGATCCAAGCTCAAATTCTGCCAAGTCTTATATTGCTTCAACAACATATCCATTTAGCAAGGCAACTGATAGCCACCCCTGAGATGTCTATAGCAAACAACATCTACGATATGCATGCAAGGATCACACTCGAGCACATGGCTCTAGAAAACCTGAAGGACAAATGGGAGAAGATGATGGAGGACATGAAGTCCTCACACTCTCACATTTTTGATAACCTATAGGTATACACCTTTTCCCTTAATATCAAAAAAGGGGGAAAATAATGATATGTACAGATGGTAACGGGAAACTATACAGTATAGGAAAAGAAAAAAAAAAGGGGGGAGTATAATGATATGATATGATATATACAGCACAAGGTGAAAAAGAACAAAGTATCATGTACATACACTTATACAATACCGGCATATGCATAGTGGGAGTCATGAAATGACTAAGGAATATATATGGTGTACATACTAAAAATTTTGTTAGTATTTTGCACATATCATTTTTTGATACTAATGTCAAAGGGGGAGATTGATGACATTTTCTTTCCATTAGTATGCAAAGAAAACTTTTGGTAATCATACACTGAAAGACAGGATAAGAGAAAATTGACAAAATAGTTCAAAGGGTAAACTGAAGACACACTGCAAAGACAAACCAAGAGTGCTAAGAGGAACCTGATAGGAACAACCTGACAGAGGAACCTGACAGAGAAAGGGAACCTGATGGATAGGTCAATTAAAGGATCATTGAAAGATAGGTAAGCTGATTTCTATGCAAACCGAGCATCGGACATTAAAAGTTAGTTACATCCCGCAAAAAGTAGATTTGACTTCCACGTCAGATAAAATAATTATATTCTATTTATAGAGTCTTGATTTGTTTTAAAACCATTACTTAAAGGACAAGAAACATTATTTTAAGTGTTTTAATCAGTCCAACTAATTTAAAACATATAGACTAAAAGATCAAGGTCAAGTTGTAAACCTATGATCATAGAGTTAATATTGTTTTACATGAAACTTAATTAGGTCAATCTATCTTATAAATAGATGTTGTAATCATTCACTATCATGGATGAGAGGATGAATGTAGCCTATGAGCACATCTATGGATCAGACTGAGAGTTTCAAGAACCAGAACAACAAAAGGTGAATTTGGTTATCAAGAACCAAGAACAGAGGATACCGAGCAACAAAGGTATTATTCAATCACATTAGGTGATACACTTATACATGTAATCTTGAATGGATCTATAATCAGTAATAGGAGATTACATACACTCAGGTCAAAGTGTAATTTTCTTACATTCTAACAAGTGAAGCAAAGTGTAAAAATCCTTTCAAGGAAGATGGATTTAACAATCCTATTGTAAATCTCTTAACCGAGTGCACACTAAATAGTGTTGCTAAAGCTCTTAACAGAGTAGACTTTAACAGGTCTACACAGATGCTCCTAATAGGGTAGATCATCAGAAGTGATCAAATTGTAAGTCTTAACCGGCCCCTTCCATTCTGCAGATAGTGAAGAATTTGTGGGTGTCATCCCCACCACAGTTTTTACTTCCTAACAGGAGTTTTCTGTGTTATCATATCTTGTGTTATGTGTCAATTACTTTCATGAATGTTTCTATGAATGTTCACATGTTTGATTAAGTTAAAAGAATTGATATGTCTTACATAAAGATAGTATGGAATATATGGTTGGATAATCAATTGATTACATAAAGGTTAAAGGATAAAAGAGATAAAAGTTTTAGAGGTACTGATTCACCCCTTCCCTCTCAGTACACACTTCCCATTAATTCCAACACATCTAAATGTACTAACTGAGCTTCTTCATTTGCATGCATAACTTGGGCATGGCCTTCATTCCTCATATCCATCCTTCCTTGAATTTATGGGAATTCATAGGCTCAATGTCCTTCTTCTCCAAAATGGAAACATGTCCCACAAAAACCTTCTCTTCCTAGTCCTTTCCCTCTTCCTCTTCCTCTATGATCCATATTATTTTGATCATGAAAATGATTGAAATTATTTCCCCTCTAATTTTGAATACTACTTGACTCGTCATTCTTTGTTTGATCTTCATTTCGGCCTCCACAAATTTTCCATCAGATCTTCCACCATGACCTCTTCCACCTTGCTTGATTTCAAACTTCTTGTTTGGCTTCTCTTCCACCCTTAAGGAAAAATGGTATGCCTCTTCAATGTTGGTCATTCTAACCAGACTCA
Source organism: Thuja plicata (assembly GCA_018584345.1). NCBI lineage: Eukaryota > Viridiplantae > Streptophyta > Pinopsida > Cupressales > Cupressaceae > Thuja > Thuja plicata. The sequence goes on along the minus strand of MU225193.1, from coordinate 1,583,349 downwards.
ACTCATCTTGAACACTTGACCGCAATCCATAAAGATAACGGACAACTTTTTCCTTCTTAGGTTATGCATGACCTGTTATAGTGAGGACTTGGTAGGACTCTTCTATATACTCTTGCACACATTTTCCCACTTGTTTCACCCCTTGCATTTTCTTTGACAGATCAAGCTCATTATCAATGGGAATGAATTTTCTCTTCAATTTCTCCACCATTCGGTCCCATCTTTGATTTTATCCTTTCCTCTTATATTACTTTCCAACTGAATCTCCTCCCACCAAATTTTTGCATGACCCTTTAGTTTGGCCTTCGCAAATTTGACCCGATTTGGATCTTCGACATCTTCACACTCAAAATATTCCTCTAGATCATTGACCTAGTCGATCAGCTCCTCCAGGTTAATATTTCCAAAAAATGTGGGAACTTCAATCTTGGGTCTCTTTCCAATCTTGAAAATGACCCTCAAAATCATATCATGTTTAGGATCTCTAGGTGCTTCTGGTGCTTCTTGGTCACCTTGTCCTTCTTCTTTGAATTCCTCTTCACTTTCATCTCTAACTGCAATATTCATTCCTCTATGAAAATCCTCTTGTAATGATTGCGCTTGTCTCTAGAGGACTCTAAAACCCTCTTCTATCACCCCTGCAACTCTCCTACCACAGTTCCTTCGTGAAGGCATTTTTGACTCTTATCACTCAAACTCACAACCACAGTCCTGGTGCAAACTACCTCATAGTCAATGATATGTCTATACACTCAGGAACTCCTGCTCTGATACCACTTAACAAAGGGTACTCCCATTATTAACACAAACACACAAAAATATCGAGAATAACAACGATTTGCAAAGACAGGAAATGGGCTTTCTATTATCCACAATGAAATGAAATTACAATATTTTGAAATATAACATGCACATTCAGAAATATAACATGCATAGCCACATGGGAATTTTATTACAATGTTCTGCAAGCCAGAGCCACCAAATGCATAACCCAGAACTGTCGTAGACAACCTTACGTGCCTTTAATATTATATAGGCAATTTTAACCACCCAAGAAGATTCTAGAAATCAAACCCTAAAGGTTGAGGCTGACCATCCCTAAAATATTATTATTCATTTTTATTACATTAGAGTAGGCCCAAAAAACTTTGAAACCCAAAATAAATTTTGAAGGAACTTTAATTTTTTCAAATTCAGGTAGTGCAACTTTCAGAGACCATAACTCATCACCCGTTGACCCGATGGGCCATCGTAACCCCATTTCATAAATGCCACAAAGTGTTCTACAACAATTGAGTTTTCTAGAATAAAACATGCTTTAAATCTCCTTACTATATTTAGCTTTTATCTGATCAATGAAAACAAAGTAATCAATCATTGAACTATAAATATAGCTGCTTCCAGCTAAGTTGTTTTGTCATTTTTGAACTTTAGTTCCCATTGGTCAATACTTTAGTTGTGCTTAGTGACTACTGCAGATAGCTCGAGCAACAACTTCAGTTCTATTTGGTGACAAATGTAGTTATCTTGGTAATGATTTCTCAGGTATCACTTGCTCCGATAACACTGTTTGTCGGTTAACACTGTGAACTTTTGTGCTCAGGGTTCACTATTTTTCAAGGTCTACTGTCACTCGGTGTATATGATTACCGATGACAAAAACTTTGTCTCTTCAAATGTTCGAGTGTTGTTACAATATGTGTATGAGAAAGCATACCATATAAAGTTGACATCAATGGAAATTCAATACATTAACTAATTTAATGTCTTACATTTACTTTCTGCACCTCGGTGATCATCAACTTTGTCATCTTCAAACATTCAATCAGTTATAGTTCATCAATCTCTCCCTTTGGCATTGATGGCAACATACTACTAATACAATATGAAATTTATCAGTTGTAGTTCATCAATTTCTCCCAAACCTTATTGTTCTATAACCAATTCAAATTTTTGACTCTTGGTAAGTTCTTCTAGCTTTGATTTGATTCTTGCAGAGTACTTTCTTCAATGCTCTCCCTTGGATGGATGGTTGTTTCTTTGAATATTTCTCTAATGTTTTCTCTCCCTTTAACTATTCCTCTCCTTTGATGGATATTTATTTTCTCTCCCTTTGGATGATCATGATAGATATTTCATATGAATGTATTCATTTATTTCATCTCTCCCTTTGACAGCAATGCCAAAAAAATATATATCTCTCTCCTATCCATCAGCAATACAGCTCTGTAATAGCCAACAATTTCTCTGGTGTTCGGTTGAGATAAGTACCTTTTCATGTACTGATATATTATTGTAGTCCATCTCTTTTCTTGCATCAACATGAATGATCTTATGATAATGTGTAGGCTAATGCAGCCTTCTAGTCAGCTTAGTGACCAGTAGACAAGGGTCGGACCCCTAGTCTCTTCCTCAGGTGCTCAAATGTATCTTTTGGCAATGGCTTTGTTAATATGTCTACTAATTTTTCCTTGGATTGTATATATTCTAGTATTACTTCTTTCTCTTGAACTTGTTCCCTTAAGTAATGATACTTGATAGCAACGTACTTTGTCTTAGCATGCATGATAGGGTTCTTTGAAATGTTGATAGCACTAGTATTATCACAATAGATAATCACTAGATCAAGGATTTCCATATTCATACCTTTTAGTAATTGCTTGATCTATGCAATGTTAGAGCAATTTGTAGCAGCAACCACATATTCTACTTATGCAGTGGATTGTGAGATTCATCCTTGCTTTTTACTTATCCATGTGACAAGTTTTTCACCAATAAAGAATGCTCCTCATGTTGTGCTCTTTCCAATCTATGTTCCCAGCCCAATCAACATCTATATAGACTTGAATCTCAAATTTGCCTTCTTTTTTATACCACAAGCCATAGTCTTTGGTATTCTTTAGATATCTTAGAATTATTTTGATAGTAGTCATGTATGATTCCTTGGGATTAGCAGAGAATCTTTCAACTATTCTAACTACATGTGATATATCTGGTCTTGTATGTACAATATACATGAGTTTTCCAATCATAGATCTATATAGGGTTTGATTTACCTTGGTTGACTTGTCTTCCTTTTTCATTTTGCATCTAGTTTCCATAGGTGTTCCAACTGGCTTGGAGTCCTCCATTTTGAATATCTTCAAAACTTCCTTGATGTATTTGCATTGTGTGATGTATATGCCTTCATCCTGTTGAAGAATCTATAGACCAAGAAAAATTTGATCTCCCCAAACATTGACATCTTAAACTCTTTGCTCATTTCATCAGCAAATTATTTGCATGAAATATCATTACCTCCAAATATGATATCATCAACAAATATCTTAGTAATTAGAATGTTATCATCAGTATCTTCTTTTAAATATAGATTATTGTTATCACTTTTTCTTACAAATCCAATACTTATGAGATAAGAGTGAATTCTTTCATACCTCTTAGTGCTTGTTTCAATCCATACAAGGCTTTGTGTAGTCTACAAACCATGTTTCTCTTGTTAGGATCAACAAACCCTTCTGGTTGTTCAATGTATACCTCTTCTTCTAATATTCCATTTAGGAATTTAGATTTGACATCCATTTGGTATAATTTGAATCCTTTGTAGCCTGCATAAGAAAGTAGAATTCTTACTCCTTCTAGCCTAGCAACGGGTGCAAAGGTTTCTCCATATTCAATACCTTCTTCTTATGCATACCCTTTGCATACTAATCTTTCTTTGTTCCTTATGACTTCTCCGTTCTCATTCAGTTTGTTTTTGAATATCCATTTGGTACCAATGACATTTTTGTCATATGTTCTAGGTACTAATGTCCATGTTTTTTTCTTTTCAATTTGCTCAATCTCTTCATTCATTGCACTAACCCATTCTTCATTTTCAAGTGCACTATTAATAGATTTAGGCTCAAAATCACAAATCAAACATCCAATGTTCAGTAACTTACTTCTTGTTCTCATTCCACCCTTTTTGTCTCCTATGATCTGGTTCTGTGGATGGTGTCTTCTCACATACTTGGCAAGTACTAGTTCAGATCTTTGTTCATCATTCTAATCATCATCTTGATCTTCATCGCTTGGTACATCATTGTGAATAATTTCCTATTTTTTGGTGTTTGTAGCCTAATGCTCAGGTACATTTTTTGTCTCTCAGTAGCGATACACTATTGCTTGGGAAGAGTGTTAGGTTCTTCACTATAGAAAAATCTATTGTAGTCTTCCAATTCCTTTCTGCTTCCCTCATCATTTTTCTCAACAAATTCATCCACTTTGACATTTGCACTTTCAATGATTTTGTTAGAGGATTTGTTAAGACATTTATAAGCCTTGTTTTTGGTAGAATAACCGATAAATATTCCTTCATCACCTTTGGAGTCAAGCTTTACATTTCTATCATCTTTAAATATATAACATTGACTTCCAAAAAATTCTAAAGTAACTTACATTGGGTGTGTATCCATACCATAGCTCATAAGGTGACTTATTGGTGTCTTTCTTTAATTGAACTTTGTTTAATATATAGACAGTAGTACCAACAACTTCTCTCCAAAATTTTTGTGTGATGCCTTTCTCAATCATCAGTGTTCTGGCACAATCAATGATTGATTTATTCCTTCTTTCAGCAATCCCATTTTGTTGTGGTGTTCTTGGTGCAGAAACATGTCTTTTTATTCCATGCTCATTAGAAAAGTTAGTGAAGTCATCATAAATAAATTCTCCTCCTCTATCTGATCTTAGACATTTTAGTTCATTTCCACTTTGTTTTTTAACTATAGCTTTATACCATTTAAACATCTTAAATTCTTTTGATTTCTCTTTTAAGAACATAATAGTCATCATTCTAGAATAATCATCAACAAATAGAATGAAGTATCTATCACCATAGTAGCTCTTTGTTCTCATTGGTCCACATAAGTTAGTATGGACTAATTCTAGAATAGCATTAGATGTGTAGGTTTTTCTCTTGAAACTAG
>MU225193.1:1563966-1578332 GCA_018584345.1 Thuja plicata | reverse complement strand
TGGTCCACATAAGTTAGTATGGACTAATTCTAGAATAGCATTAGATGTGTAGGTTTTTCTCTTGAAACTAGAATTTGTCATTTTACCTTTTTGACAATTCTTACACATGACATGGTCGGGTTTTGACATGCTCAGTAAGCCTCTTACTTTCCATTTATTTCTTATCCTAACCATGTTGTCAAAATTCACATGACATAACCTCTTATGCCACAACCATATGTCTTCATTTTAAGCCAATACACAAGTGGTCTTAATATCATCAAGATAGAATAGGTTACCTTTTGTGTGTTCACCAGTATCGATCAACCTTCCTGATTCATTGTATATCTTTGCCTTTTTTTCTCAAATGCAACTCGGTGACCTGTGTTATTCAGTTGTGAAACACTCAATAGATTATAGTTAAGTCCTTTCACCCAATATGCATTTTCACATCTGATCAGATTATTCAACATGATTTTTCCTTTACCTTAAACTGGACAAGGTGAGTCATTACCCATTATTACTAATCCACCATTATAATATTCAAAATTTTCAAAATTTTCCTTATCTCAAGTCATGTGGTGAGTACAACCACTATCAATAATCCATACATCATTTTAACTAAGCTTAGATATGAGTGCGGTCTCAAAATACCTTTCTTCTTCATCTAAATCATCCTTTATAGCAACAAATACCACCTCAATATCTTCATTAGATTTGGTGTCAGTGTTTTTAGCTTTGTTCTCAGCTAGGTAACAAGCCTTCTTTCCTTTGTCCTTATAGTCTCAGTTATCTCTTCTGTCAGATTGTCGGTTTCTTTGGTAATCTCAGTCATCACCTCTGTCAAACTTCTTTTCATAAGACCTATCATTATTTTTGTCTTCTTTTCTTTTGTTAGGATATCTAGTAGCAAAGTGTCCAATCTCTTTACAATTAAAACATACCAATGGTAATTTACCTTTGTATCTACCTTTGCCTCTCTGCAATCTTCTAGCCATTAGTACTTCAATTTCATCAAGTTCTTGTTCATCACTATCACTTTCATTATCATTTCTCATAGTGTGTTTATGACTTTATTTACTCACTTTCAAAGAAGATTTGAATGGAGACTCAATAGCTGGTAAGGCATTGTTGTCAAAGTTATTCATCTCAAATGAAATAATTCTACCAACCAAACTATCTAGAGTAACATTGTTATTTTCTACTGCTCTCATTTCTTGTATAGAAGATACTCTAATAGCATAAACATGCAGTAAGATTCTTAGAATGTTACTTACCACTGTTTCTTCTTCAAGTACACCTCCTACTCCTCAGATAACATTAACAACCTCTTTAATTTTGCTACTGTACTGAGTGATGTTTTCTCCTTCTTTCATTCTTAGGTCATTAAACTTTCCTCTTAGGCTTTCAGCTTTAGCCCTCAACACATTTTTATCTCCTCCATGTCATAGCTTGAGTTTGTCCTAGATTTTCTTTGCAGTGGTTCATGATTTGACATCTTCAAATTCAGCATCAGAGAGTGAGGAAGCAAGTTCTATCATCATAGAATTATGTTCATGCTTCTCTCTCAATTGATCAACTATTAGAGGTCCAGTAGGTAACACAAATTCAGTATCCAAGTACTGTGTGACATCATTTCCAATACCTAATAGGTGCAGTCTTATCCTACTTTTCCATGATGCAAATTTGTCCTTGTTCAAGTTAGGCACATCCCTTTTACTCATCTTGTGATCTTTAGCTTGAGTCTTAAAAGTCCCTTCTAAGCACACAAGCTCTAATACCAATTGTTAGAATAACTGAGAGGGGGGGTGAATTAGTGGCCTCAAAAATTAATCCAATAATCCAACCAAAACTATATACCACAAATATAAAACCTCTAGTTATCTTCATTCCTACAATATGTATGCCTTTATCAAATATATCAAATACATACTGCTCGGTGATTATACTATTTATCATTTTCTTAAGTTTTACCAAATTATAGTAAATAACGTATTGTTTACCAATCAATCCTATTTTAGTAATGTGTAAAGCAAAATATCAAAGCAATGAACCATATACACATTTCACACATGTATTTTTAACATGGAAACTGTGTTAAGGGAAAAAATCCACTTGGGACCGGTAACCCAAAATTTTCACTCTTCTAAAGTGATCTCAGTGAAGAGCCAACCCAGTTAAAGGTTACAAACACACTGTTAAGTGTGACCTTGTTAGAGGATTTAAAACTAGTAGTTTATCACTTGACCTAGAATTCACTATGTTGTCAACATGAAAACCTTTTGATACTCCTTGGGATGTATCTCAATATATTAAGGATGGTTAAATTCCACTCTGTTAAGAGATTTTCTGAATCAATGGTTAAACTGAAACAGTAAATAATTTGTTCATTAATACAACTTTTAATTGCAGATTTTCAGATCTATTGTAAGTCCATAATACCTCTTCTGATCAATGTTCTCTTCAATTCCTTTTTTCTCCACTTCTTTCTTCTCGGTGAATGTTGTTTCTTCTTTGTTGCTCGGTGTCTGCAGAATTCTTGGCTCTGTCCTTCAGCCTGTATGATCATATCTGTATGAAGACTTCTATCTTCACCAAAATTCTCTTCAACATTCCTCTCTTCATTATGAAATACTTGTCTCTTTATATAGACATGATTTCACCATTTCTTATCCTTCTTGTTTTCTTCGTTGATCACTTCTTGATTCATAAAGCTCGCCATGCTTGCTTTAGTTTTATTCTGTAAATATCTCCTTATTTTCTGGAATAAAACATGTTTTAAATCTCCTTATCTTTAGCTTTTATCTAATCTATGAAACCAAAGTAATCAATCAGTTAACTCTAAATATAGCTCCTGCCAGCTAAGTTGTTTTGTCATTTTCTAACTTCAGTTCCCGTCGGTCAACACTTCAGTTGTGCTCGGTGACTACCGCAGATAGCTCAGGAAACAACTTCAGTTCTTTTTGGTGACAATCGTAGTTAGCTCGGTAATGATTGCTTGGGTATCACTTGCTCGGGTAACACTATCCATCAGTTAACACTGTGAAATTTTGTGCTCGGGGTTCACTATCCGTTGGGGTCTACTGTCACTCGGTGTATATTATTACCGATGACAAAAACTTTGTCTCTTCAAATCTTTGAGTGTTGTGACAATATGTGCATGAGAAATCATACCATATCAAGTTGACATCAATAAAAATTCAATACATTAACTAATTTAATGTCTTGCATTTACTTTCTGCAGCTCGGTGATCATCAACTTTGTCATCTTCAAACATTCAATCAATTATAGTTCATCAAGAAGGATGAAGGATTATTTTGGAGTCCAATTGTTAAAACCATAGGGAACACTACAATCAGTGATTTCAGATTGACAACATGGGTGGAGAATTAAGATGCACCTACTGAAGGACCATCAACGAGTTAAGTTGGGGGAGATTATGAGCTCCATTTTCAATCATCTTATTAGATACTTTTATGATTGGTTGAACTCTGTAGCATTGTATAACCCTCAAACTATATGGTTTTGTAGTATTTTTCTAGGACTTTTCTAGTGATATGATGATGATTAATATTTTTGTAATAATTATCTCTGTGATAAGACTTTCATCCTTATAAGTGAAATATAGATATGTATTTCTATGAAATATTATGATGATTATTGTATTTAATATATTAATGCATGAACAAGTATATGTTTATTACTAATCCTATGGGATTAACTATAAAATAAGTCAGAGTGCACTAAGTTTCAACAGGTCATTTAAAGCAGTCAAACATGACAAGAAAGGAAGCAGTCAACAAGGTCATAAACATCAATATAGTTGTCCATTTCTATGGAAGACTCCTTCAAAGAAGTTGAGCGAGCATTAATGGTTTCTCATTCCTGATTGTAGAGTGGGTTTAGGAAAAGATTTATTTCAACTAATGCTTGGACAAAGTGGTCTCTATTCCACTCTTTGTTGTTTCATGTTTCAAGATTTCAATAAAAGAACTCTCCTTGAATTTGAGGGATTGATATGCTAGGTTAGTTAGGCTTTGTTTTCTATAAAGACTCCCACATTTTATCCTTAAATATGGTTGTTCGAGCATTGTAACAATTTTCTGTATCTTGTTGCATTTTCTGAGAAATATCAATTTTAGCATTTTTAGGTTATTAATATGATGGAGTGACATTATTTTGAATGTTTATCTTTTGAGTACGTAGTTCATAATCATGATTATTCACTTAAGGAGAGCCCACTTGGTGAGGAAACTTGTCATGTGTTTTTTTTTAGTTTAAATTAGTTAGATAAGTATTGCTCTATTTCTATTAATTCAGTGAAGAATTGTTCCTGCAACCATAGAAACTCATCTATGTGATTGTTCTTGCAACTAGAGAAGAGTAGAAAAGTTATCTTATTTAGATGTTTAATTCTTGTTTTAATATAAACTTCAAGTTTGATTTATCCATAGGAAGTTATAGGCAAGTTGTTTATGTGTTTCCTTTCAGTATTTAGTTCCTAATTTCTTTGATTACAGTTTTATTAGCAATGCTTTAGGAATCCTTAGTGCACATATTGTGCTAAATGATTTCAAGTATGCATCCTTGGTCTAACAAGTAAATTTATCTTGATAGTAGGATTTGGTAGCTACCAATTAGGACAAGAAGTACATAAGTTGAGGTATCAAGCCTAGCTATTTATCCATTGTTAGGAACAACAACTTGCAAGGCTCATTTCTAGAGCATTGCATAACCACTATTACTAATACTAAGGTAATATCATTTCATTTTAGTATTTAATTTATCATTTAGCCTTCATCTTATATAGGTAAGCTCTCTTATACATCATCATTTTTTGGGGGGGAGGTGGGAACACCAACATAGGACTTGACTTAGGAAAGCTCATATTTAACTCAACCATTTTTCCCCTCTTTAATGTGTAGGTATGGAAATAAAAAATGTGAAAGTTGTAGAATTGTGTAGAGAAAATTGTGATAGACATTCTCAACTTTTAATAGACAAAAACACCTAGACTTTAGAGAAATTATCTAATATTTGGCACTTTTCATCCAAATTTTAGGGAGATGAATCTAAAAATCCTTTGAATAAAAAATCTATAACTATCTTTTGATGAAAACACCTCTAGTACATTGGAGCACAACTATATCATTCAACACTTTCTACCCTATATTTTTGCTACATGTTCCTCTATACATCTCATTTCTATATCTATGCTTTTGAGTTGGCTTTTAGTTTTGTATCTTATTGTTTATGTTGAGTATTGTCAAATTCCTACCATTTTACCTAGTCATTACATGTTAACTCAAATCAAATTAGAAGAGGAAGCAATCCAACAAAGCATCCAACTCTCCTTAAGGACTACAATTAGATCTTGTGTGTTATTTCCTCCAATAATAGATGGTGATTCGGGAATTAATATATAAGTTTATGTCCCTAGGATAAGACCCCATTTCCCCATCAAATATTTTGGTGAACCTGACATATCTTATACTCACATAACTTCTTATTTTTAACTTTAATTTTGATTTCTTGCATAAAACAATCAGATTTAGATGCATTCATTTATAAATAAATAAATAAAAAATTCATGCAGTTGCATTAATCACAACATATTTCTATTACTTGCATCATTTCTACCTCAATTATTAATATACCATGTGTTATTGTTTAGCTAGCAATTTTATTTCAATGAGTATGTCATTGACACTTCAATTGGTTAGTTCTATGATGAAGACATTTCATAGAGGTGATAGTGACATATCCTCACTTATATCACTTTTCCCCTCATAAATATTCTCCTATCCATAAGGACATTTTGGAGAAAGACTGATATCACTAGCATCTTTCTCTATGTTATTTTTTGTTGATGTGAAACATTCATGAACATTGCTTGTCCCTCTTCAAAGTTGACCTTACTTATGAGGATATTTTAGAGAAAGAGGGTGATATTATAAACACTTTTCTAAATGTCACATTATGTTCCATGCACCTAAATGACATCTCTAAGTATTGATGGATCTTGCTAATCCCTTTCCCAAAAAAATTCATATTCATGAGGATACCTTGGAGAAAGATTGAATGATATTATTGGAACCTTCCTTGATGCTCTTTCATCTAGAAATAAACCATTGGTGAATAAATATCCCATTAAAATCCAAGTCAATGTGATTCACATTTTTATCATACAAATGAACATGTAGAGTCTAAAATTGTTGTTCATCTTTTCCAAAATGTGCCTCAACCTCAAAGTAAAACAAGGACTATTGTCAAAGGTGTTAATAATCCAAGTATACCTCCTAATTAAAAATCTAAACTTTGTAAAACAACCCACTCAAATTAGTAGGCTTGAAAAAAAAAACTTGATTATCATATAGTTACTCATGCATATAAGACTTGAAACAATAAGTAAGATTCAAATATATTTCTACTTCTCAACCTTTTCTTCCTTCACCCACTCATCTTTCACAACATATTAGTAAGAAATATGATCTTTTTGAGTAGATTTTTCTCTCTCCACTTGATGGTATTTGATTCAAAATTCACATGCATACCACTAATTTCTACAAGAATCCTTATAGAAGATAGTTATCTCACCTTCTGTTGGACTAAATGACACAAATTTGGTTATTTTTTGCATAAATCAAAGGTGGATATTGTGTTCTCACAACATGAATTACTACCTTTGGAAGTTCAAAATCAATATGATCCCCTCATGCTTTTGGTTCATATTCATAATAATAATATTTTAAATGGGATAAAGCGTACCTTAGTTGATAATAGATTGGGTCTTAATGTTTGTAGCATACATGTATTGATTAAATCAATATGGATATCTTTCTCACTGTCTAATTCTACCTTTAGTCACAAATTTGGTAATGTTGGTAGATAGTCATTAGGTACAATTACATTACCTATTAAAGTAGGTCATGCAATTCTACCCATGCTTATCCATGTCATGCTTGATAGTCTCACATACAATATTCTTCTAAGTTTACTGTGGATTAATGCTATACAAGAAATCCCTTCTCCTTTGCATCACACACTAAAAATTAATTCACAACAAACAGATGTACATACTAGAAGGAAATAAAAATTCATATAGCAGTGTCAAAAAATAAGCAGGATATGCATCTTCCCTTAATGTTTTGATTCCATTGATAACCAAAGAAGACACAATCTCATATTGAAAATTATTTCTTAGAGGTTAATTGGATTCATTAGAATTTACACCCTCTTATTATGGAGAATAAAATATCCTCGAATATAAAGTTGAAGCCTCAAAAGAGCCTTGCAATTCATGTAATACCCACCCCTTAGTTTTCTTTTTTGTTTCAGTTGCCGAACTCTTTTAGGCCTTTTCATGTATGTGTTGGTTATTTCAGTTGGTTTTGAGGATATTCATGTATTACTTTTCATTATATTATTGATTCATTTCTCAGTTGTGTTATATCTTGTGTTCTATTAGATTTATGATTATCTCATGTTGGTTATATGGTTTTCTAACAATACTAACCCTATATTTGTATGCACGTGGCTCATTAGTGTTTTTTACATTACTATTTGGTGTGTTTGGTATGGTATGGGACACAGTCTTAGTTACTTGCTTCGGCGAGATCCACACAATAAACTGGTCTCAACCATTATCTATTATATTGTATGTATGCATATGTTCATCTTTGTGATGACAGGTTTGCAGGTATTGGGCTACGTCTTCCCTGAATTGGCAGGAGTGAGCGTGACCTATCACAATATCTCAATAGTAAGAGAGGGGAGATAATATTCAGGCCTAAATCCCTACCCTAAACCCTTATTTTGTCCTAGAACTAGACAAGAATCTGACTGACTATCCTATCTGAATCTGTCAAGTGACGTGAATTCGTGAGCCTTTCTGTGTGTGCTTGTGTGTCTATTTTAGTTGTTTATCTGTTTAAGTTGGTTTTTCTGTTTAGATAGTTTTCAGTTGGATTAATGTTGCTTTTGGCTTGTTTTATTTAATGAATAATTATGGTAAATATTAATGTTAATAATTGCACCTTTGATAATGTTAAAACATTGATATATTAAATATATAGCTATTTAATAATTAAATATTAATTAAATGTTTATATTTAATTAATTGATTTAATTATTAAGTCTTAATTTAATGATTGAGATTTAATAAATATTAAATCCAAATAATTGTAATTAATTGTGCAAGTTGAATTATTAAGTATTACTTTAAGTTGCGTGATTAATTGATTTATTTAAATCGAAATATTCTCATGCATTTTCAATTATGAATTTTGTTTTATATTATAAAGTTGAGTTGTGCATTATTTTAAGTGAAATTGAAAAGAAAGCAATTCTTTTAATTTTTAATTAAATAATTAATATTCCATTAGGGATTCACTTTTTGAAAACCTAATTGCCTGGTTTTCTATATCTCTGAATTGAAAGCCATTTTGGAGGTTGTTCAATCAAGGAGAAGGAGAATTCAGGTGAATGGAGATTTGTTGAACGCTTAGGAGTATTTTGGATTCTTGATTTCTTTGGATTTGAATTGGATCTTCTCATCATTTACTAAGGTAGGATCTTGATCTTGATAATTCTAGCTTCCAGATCCCTATCTTTTATGCATCTGGAATGCTAGGATCTTGTATTTGAATCTTCCTTGTTTGATATTATGTGTTTTTATTGCTTAAAATTGGAAGAATAGGTTATTGGACCATTTGTGTGGTTTTTCCTTCATGATTGTATGTCAGATTTGTGTTTTGGGATTAAGGGTTTCATTTAAATGCTTTGGTTGTACAATATGGGTATCAGAGTTTTCATTTGATATGATCTAGTTTTTAAACTATCGTTAGGGTTTCAGATTTGTGAAGATGTCTTCATTTGTGGGAAAAATTGATAGTGTTGCCAAAATAGAAATTAGCCTTCAAATCTGTAAATCCCTTACCTTGGAAAGTAGAAATTATACCCTTACCAGGTTCATGTCCAAATCCTAGATCTAGATCTGCATGGAGGAAGAGGAAAAAAAATAGAGTTAATTACATGCTTAGAAGTTTTCTTGAAGATAAAAGATTAATATTAAATTTAGTATTTTTCCCTTATTTGCATCAATTGCATGTTTGTAAGAAATCCTTCTTTATTTTCCCTTTGGAGCTAATGGTCTCCTTTTATTTAAAATCCTATATCTGGGCTATTGAAATGTATCTTCATTATTGAAAAATATAAAATCATAATCTTTTAAATGTAAGGAAATTAAATTAAAGATAAAATGTGTGTTCGCTGGAAAAATACAGACTGGTGTAAATTTAAAAAAAAAAATATATATATATATATATATATATATAATGATTTATGTTTATACAAGTTAAAAGGGAAAAGAAGTTTTAAAAAAAATATATTAAAAGAAAGTTTATTTTAAAGAAAACTTTAAAAACAAAGAAAGTTTTGTTTTTCAAAAAAAAATTCAAATATATTAAGGTGGGTGGAGGGGGCCACCACACCCACAACCACCCGTGGGCAGCGTGGTACCCACCGCATGGTAGTGGGGACCACGGGGTCCGCGGTACTCACTGCACAGTAGTGAGCCCGCGGTACCACTATTGTGCAGTGGGCCATGTGGGCATGGGGACTGTGGGGAATGTGGAGACCCGCAGGTCCCACAAACCCCCGATCCACCATGACTTATTATTTTAATTTAAAATTTTGTTTTTTAGAAAAGGTTTTATTTTCATATGTTAGTTTTTTTAATATAAATTTTATTAAAATGTTAGTAATTATTATTGTATATAAAAAGTTTTATTATTATTATTTTTAGTTTATTTATTTTTAAATAGTATTTTTTATATATATAGTTCTATTAAGTTAGTAATAATAGTATTAATATTAGAAGTTTAATATTGATATCTATTCGATTCGCAAAGTTGGGAGAAAACAAATATCCCCCTTAACCTTTGCTGGGATTCAGCTTGCCTCCCCAAAGCTAGAATATTTTTATGGGTTGCCCTCCAAAAGAGAATACTAACATCAGATAGATTTACTACGCTAGGATTTGAAGGCCCCTCACGATGCATACTATGCAAATCAGACTCTGAAATAGCCAATCACATTCTATATGATTGCCCTTTTTCTAAGCATTGTTGGGTATGGTTATGCAGCAAATTAAATTGGTCTTCAGCTTTAAATGATAATCTCTAGAATTTATTCAAAAGCTGGCCCCAAAATAGAACCAACATGTATAATAGTATATGGAGAATAGCTCCGTCTATCTTGGTTTGGGAAATCTGGAAAGAAAGAAATAGACGTATCTTCACAGACACTAAAATGGACAGAATATCACTGACCAATAAAATAGAAGCAAGTATAATAGAAGTTGTCAATAATCATCTAAGAAACACATTTAAAGAGAAAGGCACCTTCTCTGATTGGGATGTTGAGTTAAGGAAAAACTGGAAAAATTTAATCAATCCACCCCTCTTGTATATTAAAGCCAACAAGCTAGTAAGAAAATCATGTAAATGGACTCCTCCACCAATTGGCTGGATGAAACTGAATTTTGATGGAGCATCTCGAGGCAACCCAGGGAAATTCGGCCTGGGGTACATTATAAGGAATGAACGTGGAGATTAGGTTATTAAAAGAGCTAAACCCCTAGGCATCACCTTTAACAATATAGCAGAATTAGAAGCTCTGAACGGAGGATTAAAATTATGTGTTAAGAATGGGTTTCATAAGCTAATTATAGAAGGGGATTCACAGATCATTCTCAATGCTATCAGAAAGAGAGGTACCCCCAATTGGACTTTAAACTCAAAACTTGAAGAAGTGCTAGACCTCGTGGACAAAATTTAGGAAATCAGAATTGAACATATTTTCTAAGAAGGTAACGAAGAGGCTGATGTCTTAGCTATCCTTGGTGCTGATGGGGAGGACTCCACTTTGGTAAATCCAATATTTATGTTTAACTTCTAAATATCTTGATTCCTACCTATTATTAACCAACTTTCTTCTATCATTATACATAGGTTAGAAATTTAGTTCCTAGGATCGAGCGCATCATCATTAATTCATTCTAAAGGCCAATTCCCACTGACCATCATATTAGTAGGATAGATTAATCTCTCTTCCTAGGTCTAGCCTTTATTTGGATAAGCTCATTAATATTAAGTGAGACTATATCAACATATAGTCTAACTGCAAGAACCAGACATATGAGGGATTAGTTTATTTGTATCCAAATATGAGCCTATTAGATTAACACCACCTCATTGGCTCGTGATCTAAAGAAAGGGCTTTTAATGCTAGGGGGTGCCAGCTATCTCTGCACAGATTGTGTTAATTTATCCATATTCCTTAGGATAGTGATCTCTTCTTGTTTAGCAGAGCTGCCCTGATTTCATTTGATTTCAGATTTGTAAGAATCACCTCATTTCATATATGTATTGGATTACTATTCTCTTTTTTAGTTAATAGTATAATCTTATTACATTCTTATAAAACTATTAATATAAACATCGTTCCGATAGTATTCTCTAAGAGATCAAGCTCTTCTGCATTTAGTCCAGATAGGACTGACCCAAATTAGGCTTATAAGGTATCTTCATTAAAGGCCAAACCATAAGTGTGAGTTCATACATCTTATGATATAAATATATAGAAATTATCTCTAAAATTGACTCTGAATTGTGATATTAGTTATACAGTTAACCCTTATTTGGATAGAAACTCAAACTTAGACAAGAAATCCACGTGCAAACATATAAAGACACAAATCAATCTCAACAGAGTTTTCTTCACATCTATTAACTAACCATTCTCTCTCTCACTTAACACATAATTCACATATCAACACATGTAGACTTTATATTATTTAGACCACACTTACCCTAGCTCCCAAATAGGTATATTAACATAGCTATCCTTTCCCTTCTCCTATTCTTATAAATTCTCTTATTATTTGTAGAATGCATGCTTTGGGAGGAATATCTCTATGTAAAGAATCACCATTGTATAACCAAGCTAGATAATTTGGACATCTATGCTTGATCAATTAAGTAGGACTTTTCTCTCAAGTTTGGTGTTTCTCAATCTTGGACATCTTCAAAACCTAGATGATACCAGTTGTATCAGAGATCTGAGCAAGATTTTTCTCCCTTCCTAAACTTTGTATCCTCTCTTTGCGGGTATAGGACCCTGCCATATGAACAAGGGGCTGAGCCGGGAAAATACGATTTTCAAAAGCACTATATGTCATAGTAAAAAGGTGCTCTCCCTCCACTAAAGATCATCATTTTCAAATTGAAATGAGCAATCTACATTATCTAATTTCTTTCGCATATCATGGTCACTAGGACGCCTCGATGAAATTATGATCTTTCATAATGTTGAGCACTCCTATTCTTACTGAACAATGAGTCCGCTAGAATGGATGGCTAGATGCTTCTAGACAGTTTCTCAAAAATTCCAGTAGTTACCGCTCTGGTATTAATTAATCTTTGCTCAGCGAACTTCTTTTGAACCATTTGTTTTACCTTCCCTTTGTGGTAGTAAGGATGCATACTACAATCATATTATTCCATAGGCAAGAAGAAAGAACTATAGCGTTCCTAGGGAAGATCAAACTAGAGAGATGGGGAAGCATTCTGAGGAAAATTGATGATGTTTCTCGGTTGGCTGTTAAGAAGGTGATTGGGGAAAGAGATTTCAATTATAGTTGATCTTGGAGAACCAATAGTGATGTCATAGGATCATTCATAGCAATTGCTTTTCGGGCTAAGGTGAAGTATTGGGATATCAAAAAGCTTTGTACTATTTTATTCGATGATACTTGGCTCGAAGGGTTGGATCATGCGGTGGAAAGAGTTGATAAAAATCTTGAGATCTGACACCTAGAAGATTACATGAATTGGCCAGTTGGGAGCCTCAAATCATTAAAGGTCAACAGAAGGCCAATTTTGCACATCAAGGATAAGGTAAAATTTGATGCCCTGTGGCCCGAGATGGTCAAATATCTTAATTTCCTTCTGAAATGGTATGGCATCAACGAAGATAATAGTAATTGGGCAGTGTCCTTTTTCACATCTATGGGTGGTTAAGTTCCCCCTAACATCAACTTCCAGGATCACTGGCTCTACAATATCCGCCTTCCCTTTCTGCGAAAGACTTTAAGGATAACAGGTTTGAAACGGCCACGGTCATTTGGTGAGGAGGCACTCTTGGATAAGGAATCAGACTCTGACGAAGATATATTGGTCATTGAAGCTTCTCCTCTTATTGTATAGTTAGTTTCTATCAAGCTATTTTGGTTATATAGGCTGGTTATAGGTTAGCTTGCAGTATCGGCCATTTTTCCAGCTTTGGCCCTTGCTTTGCCATATCTATATATATGCTCTGACTACTGGTTAGTCTTAGACTAGATAGAAGTCACTCAGATGGCACCGACAATGTAGTATGTAAAGATATATTTGCTATGGTTGCTGGTTTAGCATTAGATTAGACAGAAATTGCTCAGGTTATATCAAAAAGGCAGTATGTAAATATACAAATGTATAGGAAGCCCTGCTACACATGCAGCCTACATAATTTGTGGTATATAATATAGACACTATCAGTAGTAACCCTATTATATTGTGTCATTTACAATGAATTCTTAGGAAACTGCCATGGCTAATTATGCAAAATTTATCGATCTTCAGAAAGCATGATATTAGGAATTGATAGTTTGAATAGCTTCAAAATCAAGGCTAAACAATAATAACTAGATGACAAATCATGAGTTTGGAGATATGGGTCAATTTCAAATAAGCCATGAAGGTAAAATTGAACAAAAATAATTAGTAAGTCTCAATCAAACATACCAGTTAAACATTAAAATATAAATATATTCCATATCATTCACAAATAGTTAAAAAATTAGGCAAACTAATCAACCAACAAAAAAGGGGATACTTGAAAAACCAAAATTACATATTCAGTAGGACTCACAAACTAGTAAATTCATGGACTAACTCACAACTCTCCATCAAAGCAATTTTAAAAGATTTCTAGCGAAGACTCGTAATTAAATTAAGAAGTAGAGACTTAGTCAATCAAATTCCCAATTAGCATTTCACCAAAAATTCAATATCAACATACAACAAGAAGAGAAATATGTATATCAACTCATTGATACATATACGTATAATTGCATACTTCTACATCCTCTCCCTTTTCACATATGTGTGTGTGTGTGTGTCGGCTCATTGATATATATACATATAATTGCATACTTCTACTTCCTCTCCCTTTTCGCATATATATATATATGTGTGTGTGTGTGTGTGTGTGTGTATCTTTATATTTATTTACTTATCTTTATATTTATTTACGTATAATGTTCTGTATATATATATATATATAT
>MU225193.1:1550483-1563074 GCA_018584345.1 Thuja plicata | reverse complement strand
TATATAAATATATATACATATAAATATTCACAATATAGGTCTATTAATATGGATATGGAATAGATTCTCCTCGGCCTAGCTGTCGACTTTTGAACTCTGTAATTCCATTTGATCTTCTTCTATACCCAATCCAATGTGAGTTTGACTCGGCTTCTCGTTCCTTCATTTAAACATGCCAAACAGGAGAAGGTGTAATGGCATCGATTCCCTTTCACTTGGCTATTCTTTTATCTAGCTTAACTCTATAAATGCAGTTCAGGTGACTCTCAGATTAGGCAAGTGCGATTTGAAGCTACAAAGAAAATGACCACTCCAATAAAACTCAGAGGTCCTCAAGTTTAGATCGCATTTGACTCTGTAATAACCGGGAAGAGGATAAAAAGCGTATTACTCACTTCTCACCATCTTGTAGTTAGGGCTGTACTAAGAATTCTAGGCAGAGAATGTCTTAATAACCAATATAAGCACAGATTCAATTCGGACATCCCGACCCTTTTCATCGCCTCAGCTCTCCAAGTTGGAACTGATAAAATTCCTTTGGGGATTCTTTATAGAAGACTTTTTAAGAATGTCTACTTGGGAGACTTGGATAAAGTCTTGGCAAACATCAAAGAGGATCTAACAATTCCCAAGCCAGGATTCTATGATTTTTCATTGGTGGACAGCAGGCCAGTCCCAGCTTTTCCTATTCTACAATTAGATGACCTTGAACTCTTTATAGCTTGGGCTCCCACCATTCGAAGAAATCTTAATTTCTTATACAATTTCCTCCATGTTAAACTTCCAGATGGAATCGATTGGATCGAATCCTTCATTGTGGAAGATCAAGTCGGTGCCTGGGAATCTGAAGATGATCTTAGCACAAACATTGACATTCCTTTCCCTAGGAGACATTACAATGTAGAAATGGACGCTCTTTCCATGAATGGTGAATAAAATATGAGATCGATTTGAAATCACAATGAATGTAATAAGATTTAAAGATAAAGATCTATAATTTTTTAGAGAGTTAGCTACACAGGAGGTGATCTTTAGCTTAACAGCACATAGATAAGGAATCTTTGAATTACATTAAGTCTCTCAGCTTCTGAGAGTTTAAAGTTGTCTTTAAATTTTGTTTTTGAAATATCACCTAAACTATCTCATTACATTACTTGGGCAGCCTCTTTGATCATGGTAACTTAGCATTGTCCTTATTATCATCAATTCCTAATTTTTCTGTCAGTAAGATATACATTTCCAAGTTCAATTTTGATTTAAACATAAACTTTCACTTACATAATATTTTATACCTTAACTGGTAAGTACCCAGATCTTAAAACCTTCCCATAGCATCTCCTCTATCTACTTCCTTGATCTTCAGCCATAAAAACTCCCAAACATATTTTGGTATGGTTGGGAATCCTCTGTCATTCGTTGTAGAGGATTGGGGTTTGCATCCTCTCTTGTGCAACCCTTAGAGATAGCCTGTCACTATCTAGATTTTTAACTTGGCCATAGCTCCTTAAGTCAAGGGCAAGGTTGCCCTTATTTTATAAATATTAAAAGTTCTTCTCCGTTAGTTCAGGTCTGAAGATCTCAAATTTAGGAGTCTCCATCTCCCTCGTTTCAGAGGAAGTTATCCACACTTCATCTTGTAGTTAGTCAGTGGAGTGTTCAAGAAAGATTGGGAGGTTAGGTTGCTCCCATTTACAGCCCTCTTTGGCATTTGAACTAATCAGATTCTTTCCTAAGCCATAATGGATTTGCCAATAGTTTATTAACTCAATTAAAGAAACAAACAAATTTGACACAAAGTCATATTCATTTGTGGATAGATTTTTTAGTCAAATATACAAACTTAATTCTAAGAAATCAGTAAGGTCATGATTAAGAAAATGTGTAAAGTCTAACAAAACACACATATTAGGCTTATTTTAGTACAGTACAGAAACACAAATACATATACACCATTATACTAAATCTAAAACTGATTTAAAGTCTCCAAGTAAATTGCAAAAATAGGATTTCAACATAGATCAACATATTTATTGATCCTTCCATTTACATTAATTCCAAGGATATACAAGGCTAATCTATTTATAAGTTTACTCTACAAAGATCATGGATTATTAAACCTTCTACTTCACTCATTGATTGAATATGCAACAAGTGCTTATAAAACAAACTTATTTGGGGGAGAAACTCAAAGAAATAGAATAGAAGCAACTGGTAGAGATCTCAGACATATTGTTTCAACTTTAAAAACCTTTAACATATCTAGATATATGAAATTCAATTTTCTCAGTTAACCTAAGCATATAGTTTTCTTAACAATTAATTTTTATAACACTATGATTATAAAAAAGTTAATGTTTTATTTATCAATAACAAGAAACAAAAGATCTAGACAGGTCTTCCTAGCTTTAGTATGTGCAGGGAAAGGTACATTCCTCAAACAAATTTCTTGGGATTACAGAATCAAAGACAAAGTCGCTTTTGAAACTAGTCGATCATCTGCTGCTACAAAGTTGGTCCTGATATCGAATATTAAAATTTTATTCATTAAGTTGGTATCAAAATTTGTAATTTTATGAAGGAATTCCTTAAACTATTCTCTAAATGAGGGAATGCCCTCATAACATTTGTAATTTGAATCTAGACCTAGGGTCCTGGGCAAGACTAGAGGTTTTCTTCTCCATTCTTTCCTACCAGTGCTCGCAGAGAATGGAGACTCTTATAAAATTTAGAAATTCTACTATTAATAAAATCTACGGGCTTCAGCCTTTTACCGATCAAAAAAAAAATAAAAATAAAAAATATTGATAGCTATTGATAAAAATGACATTTATATTTCTCTTGTTGTAATAATATTTAAGTGTTAGTAATTATTAAATAGATTAATTTATAAGTGGAAAATTCTATAAATTAATCTATAGAGGTTTTAATGTGCATTTTACTTGGAAAATTAATTATAGTATAGTTAGTAATTTTATTAGATAAACTAATTTGCATAATGTTTATTATAATTGGTTTATCAATATGTTTTGATTAGTTCTTTATGAAATTGAGTTTATCATGCCATGATGTGTTTTGGATGACTATTGAAATGAATTGTGTACTCTTCTCTTTTATGAACTGCAATGTGTCTAGTATCTGTTGGGATCAATTGACCTTTAGGATGTAAAACCAGAGGTTTTGGGATTTAATTCTTTATGGTGTCTTGTGTGATTTTCAGTACATGTTCCTTACCATGTCAATTTTGGTCTCAATTTTTATACCCAACTTGGTTTGTCTGAGCTTATCTTATGTGATCTTTTGAGAGTACTTTAAGTTGTTATGGTTAATTGAGAACCAGTGTATTCCCGTATGGGCAAGAAGCAGTGTTGAGATTTATGATATACCTTCATGATATTGTTACGAGCCTAGGTAGGTTAACTAAGTGTATAAAGGGGAAGTGTCTTGCAATGGGGGCCAGAGCCCTAAGTGGCTACTAGGGTAACTCATTGGCAAGTTACTTAATAAGTGAAAACATGAAACATTAAAGGGGTTTTAAAATGAACTAATAAGATGTCTGAGTCTCTACCCATTCCTTGAGTACTATTACAGGATAGGATGGGAGTTAGGTTCCTTGTTTTCACGAAAGGATTACTGAGCCACATAGAGTCACTTGGGGGTCAGGGTCCAGGGAGGACTACTACCTGGTAACTCAAGGGTAGACTTATGTGATGACACTTCCCTATATATAGCTTAGGCTTTCCTACGTGTGTCACGTGCCTCTGGTATTGTGTAGATTCCTTATTTGTGATTCAGAAAGCTTCTAGGATCTTCCTATGTGTTTCTTTTATGATGTATTGTGTATTCTTTGATATTACCTTCTTGTTGTATACCCGTGTGAGTGGGCCTTATATTATCTCATCAGCACGGTGGGAGTGGACCTTTGGTTCCACGAGGTTGGGTGGTAGTGATTCTTATTACCATTTCTATCTTTCCAGTTCTATCTTTTTATTCTTTTGGAAACTTGTTCAGTTTCATGAGTTGTATACTTGTACCATATATGTATATTGGTTAACATCCTTTCAAAGGATGTATTGTATTGTTATGTATTAGTTCATACCCTGCGACTTGTATAGTGGATGTTGATTCTTTTATGTGTACCTTGGGTATCAGTTGTATTGTGGTCTTATTATATGAGATGTATATTGGATTCAGTTGATGTATCTTTTATGATATTTCTTTATAGTTATTCTTTGTAGATTAGTTGCTTAAGTAATTCTACGTCAAGGAACCCTCAAGATTTGTAACTTTTGTTGAGTTGTATATATGTGTATGTCTTGTATCTCATTGTGTTGCTTCCGTGTTGTTACATTATTGTTTGTAAACATTTTTAAAAAATTATCTTGTTAACTTAGTTGCATGTTTAGGTTAGTTTCTCCTGAGTTTCCTAGTGGGGCATTACACTTTGCATCAGAGCCCGCATTTCTACACTAGGAGCTTTGGGAAATTTGTACGCATGTTAGTTGTCTTTTTGTTTAAACTTGAAACAAACATAGACATAAAACTCTGATGTATTTAAAACTATTTCTTTGTGATTATTTGTTTTCTTTTGATGTTATTTGGATTTGGATTTGAGTCATTGTTTGGTTCTATGGTTGCTTCAGGAATCATGCCTAAGACTAGAGCTGCTAGGGGCCAAGGTAGAGGCCAAGTTGGTGATCGTGGAAGGGGTAGGGATCATAGTCCTTCCACAAGTGTCAGACAAGATAGTGTTCATCAGCATAGTAGAGATGAGTAGAGGGATGAACATAGGGTTAAGTATGAAGAGCCAGGCACCAGGCAGTTATTGCAGGGGGTATTGAATTGTCTTGGTCCTGAGTAGGGTAGAGTGGAGCAGGATGCCTCTCACCACTCTCATAGAGAGGAGAGGGTGAGTGAGAGGTCCAGGAGTCCTCAAAGGAGGACCATCATAGTTGATCCTAATGTTGTTGCAGCGAACCACATGAGGGATCTTATGAGATCATGACCTACTCCCTTTGATGGGAAAGGGTTAGGATTAGAGGCAAAGACATGGATTATTGCCTTAGAGAGGAGTTTTTCTATACACCCCTTTAGTAGAAATACTAAGGCCAGGTATATAGTGATGCAACTCTCTCATTTTATAGCATTATGGTGGAAAATCAAAGAGAAGTTAGGGCTCCACATGGATACGGTCACTTGGGTGTTGTTCCTTGAGAACTTACAAGAGTGCTTCCTATCAGATCATTGGAGGTAGCAGCAAGAAGATGAGTTCCACAACCTGAGATAGTTGACCTTGTCAGTAAAAGAGTATGATCGTTGATTCTTTGAGCTCAAGTAGTATGCGGGTTATGGACAAGATTCAACTCTTATGATACAACATTTTATTAGGGGGCTTAATGAATAGATCATTGGGGGAGTTAAGCTCTTTGATCCTATGATCCTCAAATAAATGGTCATTAAATCTACTCTTGTGGAGATGAATCTAGCTTTGGGCCATGGTGGTCAGTTGGGAGTTCAGCCTAGTGGACCTACTTTTGGTTATAGAGGTAACCATTCTTAGGGAGCTGGGAATTCTAGGGGTCCTTCTACCTTTCCGAAAGGTAATCAGTCCCAACAGAAGGGAGGATTCATTCCTCCTACTCAGAGTGGTGGTTCTCAGGTTAGGAATTTCTGTGATAATCAGCGCAACAAGCGCAACCAGTCTATTCAACCAGCGTAGAGTTTGCATCAGGATGTCAGTAGGGGTAGTTTTCATAATTCTAGTGCACCTTCAGTTAGAGGAGGTGGTAGTAGACGAGATTTTTTTTTCCTGTGGGCAGTTTGGGCATATTGCAGTCAATTGTCCCTAGAGTGCAGTGCAGTTCTAAGGATAGAGGCCAGTAGCTTTTGAGCCTACAGTTGGGAATGTTGGTAGATCTCATGGAGTGTATGCAGCCTTTGATCACCCTCTAGCTATGTATCATGATACTATGAGTGGGGTCATGAATAGAGGACCAACAACAAGTTTCCACATTCCTATAGTAGGGACTGATCCCTAGTGTTTGAATCAGAGAGCTGGGAAGGGTCCTATGGGATCTGCACATTGAGTATTTTGTGACTCAGTAGGATGCTTTGTGTTGAGAGATTCATGTCTTTATCTTTGTTGTAGGCTTCCAGGAGTAAGCCTATTTTTAGGGGGGATGATCTAATACCCACCCCTTAGTTTGTTTTTCTATTTAATTTGTCAAACTCTTTTAGGCCTTTTCATGTATGTGTTGGTTATTTCAGTTGAGTTTGAGGATATTCATGTATTACTTTTCATTATATTATTGATTCATTTCTCAGTTGTGTTATATCTTATGTTCTAGTAGATTTATGATTATCTCATGTTGGTTATGTATATGTTGTGATATCATTTTGATTATGGTTTTCTAACAATACTGACCCTATATATGTATACACATGGATCATTGGTGTGTTTTACATTATTGTCTGGCATGTTTGGTATGGTATGGGACAGAGTCGTAGTTACTTGCTTCGGCGAGATCCACACGATAAACTAGTCTCAACCATTATCTATTATATTATATGTATGCATATGTTCATCTTTGTGATGATAGATTTGCAGGTACCGAGCTACGTCTTCCCTGAATTGGCAAGAGTGAGCATGCCCTATCGCAATATCTCAATGGTAAGAGAGGGGAGATAATATTCAGGCCTAAATCCCTACCCTAAACCCTTATTTTGTTCTAGAACTAGACAAAAATTTGACTAAATATCCTATCTGAATTCGTCAAGTGACGTGGATTTGTGAGCCTTTCTGTGTGTGCTTGTGTGTCTATTTCAGTTGTTTCTCTATTTCAGTTGGTTTTTCTATTTAGATAGTTTTCAATTAGATTAATGTTGCTTTTGGCTTGTTTTATTTAATGAATAATTATGGTAAATATTAATTTTAATAATTACACCTTTGATAAGGTTAGAACATTGATATATTAAATATATGGCTATTTAATAATTAAATATTAATTAAATGTCTATATTTAATTAATTAATTTAGTTATTAAGTCTTAATTTAATGATTGAGATTTAATAAATATTAAATCCAAATAATTGTAATTAATTGTGCAAGTTAAATTATTAAGTATTACTTTAAGTTGCATGATTAATTGATTTATTTAAATTGAAATATTCTCATGCATTTTCAATTAAGAACTTTGTTTTATATTATAGAGTTGAGTTGTGCATTGTTTTAAGTAAAATTGAAGGTAAAGCATTTCTTTTTAATTTTTAATTAAATAATTAATATTCCATTAAGGTTTCACTTTTTGAAAACCTAGAATTGTCTGGTTTTCTATATCTCTGAATTGAAAGCCATTTTGGAGGTTGTTCAATTAGGGAGAAGGAGAAATCAAGTGATTGGAGATTTGTTGAAAGCTTACGAGTATTTTGGATTCTTCATTGCTTTAGATTTGAATTGGATCTTCTCATCAGTTGCTAAGGTAGGATCTTGATCTTGATAATTCTAGCTTCTAGATCCTTGTCTTCTATGCATCTGGAATGCTAGGATCTTGTGTTTGAATCTTCCTTGTTTGATATTATGTATTTTTATTGCTTAAAATTGGAAGAATAAGTTATTGGAGCATTTGTGTGGTTTTTCCTTCATGATTGTATGTTAGATCTATGTTTTGGGCTTAAGGGTTTCATTTAAATGCTTTGGTTGTAATATGGGTATCAGGGTTTTCATTTGATATGATTTAGTTTTTTAAAATATCATTAGGGTTTCAGATCTGTGAAGATGTCTTCATTTGTGGGAAAAATTGATAGTGTTGCCAAAATAGAAATTAGCCTTCAGATCTGTAAATCCCTTACCTTGGAAAGTAGAAAATATACCCTTACCAGGTTCATGTCCAAATCCTAGATCTAGATCTGCATGGAGGAAGAGGAAAAATAATAGAGTTAATTAAATGCTTAGAAGTTTTCTTGAAGATAAAAATTAATATTAAATTTAGTATTTTTCTCTTATTTGCATCAATTGCATGTTTGTAAGAAATCCTTCTTTATTTTCCTTTTGGAGCTAATGGTCTCCTTTTATTTAAAATCCTATATATGGGCTATTGAAATGTATCTTCATTATTGAAAAATATAAAATCATAATCTTTTTGTTTAAAACAAAAGTGGGTGAAAATCACAATCTTAAAAATGTAAAGAAATTAAATTAAAAAAAAATGTGTGTTCGCTAGAAAAATACAGACTGGTGTAAATTTAAAATATATAAATTAAAAAAATGAATTATGTTTATTTAAGTTAAAAGGGAAAAGAAGTTTTAAAAAAAATATATTAAAAGAAAGTTTGTTTTAAAGAAAACTTTAAAAACAAAGAAAGTTTTGTTTTAAAATATATATATATATATATTAAGGTGGGTGGCGGGGGCCACCACATCCCCAACCACCCGTGGGCAGCGTGGTACCCATCGCATGGCAGTGGGGACCGCGAGGTCCATGGTACTCACTGCGCAGCAGCAGTACCAC
Organism: Thuja plicata; assembly: GCA_018584345.1. Lineage (NCBI taxonomy): Eukaryota > Viridiplantae > Streptophyta > Pinopsida > Cupressales > Cupressaceae > Thuja > Thuja plicata. The sequence continues at coordinate 1,554,570 of MU225193.1, read as the reverse complement.
TGTTGTGTAGTGGGCCACGTGGGCGTGGGGACCGCGGTGAATGTGGAGACCCGCAGGTCCCATAAACCCCTAGTCCACCACGATTTTTTATTTTATTTTAAAATTTTGTTTTTTAGAAAATGTTTTATTTTTATATGTTAGTTTTTTTAATATAAATTTTATTAAAATGTTAGTAATTATTATTGTATATAAATTTTTATTTTTATTTTTTTAGGCAAAAGTGGGCAAGCCACTGGATATATTAATTATTATATATAAAAAAATTTATTATTATTATTTTTAGTTTATTTATTTTTAAATAGTGTTTTTTTTAATATATAATTTTATTAAATTAGTAATAATAGTATTAATATATTTAAGTGTTAGTAATTATTAAATAGATTAATTTATATGTGGAAAATTCTATAAATTAATCTATAGAGGTTTTAATGTGCATTTTACTTGGAAAATTAGTTATAGTATGGTTAGTAATTTTATTAGATAAACTAATTCGCATAATGTTTATTATAATTGGTTTATCACTATGTTTCGATTAGTTCTTTCTGAAATTGAGTTTATCATGCCATGATGTGTTTTGGGTGACTATTGAAATAAATTGTGTACTCTTCTCTTTTATGAACTACAATGTGTCGGGTATATGTTGGGATCAGTTGACTTCTAGGATGTAAAACCAGAGATTTTGGGATTTAATTCTTTATGGTGTCTTGTGTGATTTTTAGTGCATGTTCCTTATGATGTTGATTTTGGTCTCAATTTGTATACCCAACCTGGTTTGTCTAAGATTATCTTATGTGATCTTTTGAGAGTACTTTAAGTTGTTATGGTTAATTGAGAACCAGTGTATTCCCGTATGGGCAAGAAGCAGTGTTGAGATTTATGATATACCTTCATGATATTGTTATGAGCCTAGGTAGGTTAACTGAGTGTATAGAGGGGAAGTTGCTTGCAATGGGGGTCAGGGCCCTAGGTGGCCACTAGGGAAACTCATTGGCAAGTTACTTAATAAGTGAAAACATGAAACATTAAAGGGGTTTTAAAATGAACTAATAAGATGTCTGAGTCTCTACCCATGCCTTCAGTACTATTACAAGATAGGATGGGAGTTAGGATCCTTGTCTTCACGAAAGGATTACTGAGCCACATAGAGTCACTTAGGGGCCAGGGTCTAGGGAGGACTACTAGGGTAACTCAAGGGTAGACTTATGTGATGACACTTCCCTATATACAACTTAGGTTTTCCTACGTGTGTCACGTGCCTCTGGTATTGTGTAGATTCCTTATTTTGATTCAGAAAGCTTTTAGGATCTTCCTATGTGTTTATTTTATGATATCTTGTGTATTCTTTGATATTACCTTCTTGTTGTATACCCATGTGAGTGGGCCTGATATTATCTCCTCAGCATGGTGGGAATGGGCCTTTGGTTCCACGAGGTTGAGTGGTAGTGATTCTTATTACCATTTGAGATCCAATGTTCATCTTCATGCTTGGATGATCCTTGTTGCAGTTCTATCTTCTTATTATTATGGAGACTTGTTTAGCTTCATGAGTTGTATACTTGTACCATATCTGTATATTGGTTAACATCATTTCAAAGGATGTATTGTATTGTTATGTATTAGTGCATACCCTGCGACTTGTACAGTGGATGTTGATTCTTTTATGTGTACCTTTAGTATCAGTTATATATGTGGTCTTATTATATGAGATGTACATTGGATTCAGTTGATGTATCTTTTATGATAGTTCTTTATAGTTGTTCTTCGTAGATTAGTTGCTTAAGTAATTCTACGTCAAGGAACCCTCAAGATTTGTAACCTTTGTTGATTTGTATATATGTGTATGTCTTGTATCTCATTGTGTTTCTTCCGCATTGTTATCATTATTGTTTATAAACATTTTTAAAAATTATCTTGTTAACTTAGTTGCATGTTTAGGTTAGTTTCTCCTGGGTTCCCAGGCATGGTATTACAAATCATTTGTCTAAGCTCGTTCAAAATCTAACACATCTTGAAGATGATTAGGGCTCTTTAGACTTCAACGCAATTGAAAGTAAGAGTGAACCCTCTCCTCTTGACATTTCAACACCCACTAAGGATCCTCCATTTAATTTGGAAAAACATTATGGACTTGGTTTTAAAATCCTGTCTAAACATGGATACAATAAAAATGGTTTAGGTTGTATGGAATAAAGTGTTGAGGCTCGTGATAAAACTTCATTACACTTTTATAAAAAGAGTTTATGTTTCCAACCTCCTCACTTTTCTACATCCCTTCCTCTGATGTTTAATACATATATGTGTTCATCTTATGAAGATAACGATTGATCTCTACTTCTAACTTTTCATCTAAACAAGAGAATATTTTGCTAACGCTTCTTAAAGCCAACTTTCTTAGCCTCCTTTGGCCAAAATAAAAGAAAAATCACAAATTAACAAACAAATCTTAAGTTTTGTGTTTATGATCAAATTCATGGTCATTCCTCTAATCATTTTCAAGCCTTTGAATATATAATTCAGAAATTTATTATGGTATCATTCAAATGACAAGTGGAATGAGTTGCCTTTGTCTCGTCCCTTCTAAATAATATTTATTTCTATTATGTTGCTTCTCACTATGTAAAAATTGTAGCTTTATATGGGGGAAACCATTCCTTTTCTAGGGTTAGCAACATAATAGTATCTAGTGTGGTTGTCCTTTCCTTTACATTGGGGGACATGTATAACATATCTTTAGGCATGAATCCTTTCTTGAAGATCTTCACTCCATATTTTGATTGCATCCTTGTTTGAATATCTCCTTCTCTTGGTAGACATACGTATCCTTAGACAAGGATCCTCACCTTCTCTCGTGTGCATCCTTCTTTAAAGATCTCCTTCCCTTTGCGAAACAAGCATCCCTGGGAAAATATTGTCCCCTCTCTTTTACTCTTTGATAGTTATGCATCCTTGATAAGTATCCCTTTACAGTTGTTGCAAGATATATCTTTTACAATGATCTATTCCTTTCTTAAAGTTTAGCATCCTCTATAAGGATCTTCTTCCTAGATTAGTACATATGCATTTTTAAAAATGATATCTCCTTACTATTTGAGGGTTTATCCTTGATACAAATCTCTATCTTCCTTAAGATATCTACAGAGAAATAGGTTGGAATATTTATATGGGGTTATATGAGACCTCATTATTATCGTAGTCATTTATTGATGTTCCCTAGAAGCGATGGTGTTGTGTTTCATAATTCCCCCTAAGGTGTGGTTATCAATCTATCTCTAGTAACTTACATGACATATAACCATTATTTTGATCATCTAGCATAGTGTGGATTACTAGTTTTCTCTCTTAAATCATTTTTATTCTATGCATGACCAAGCATAACACAACTTGGTAGCGAGTGGAATCGATACAACAAATCTCAATCTTCTAGCATAACACAACTTTCTAACTTGATCCTTTACCAAACATGTTAGTCAACTAGTATAGATAGGCTTACCGAGATGATTATTGTTATCATTCTAGGCTTCATGAGCAATGCTCATATAAATTAGCACAACTTGTTAGCATGATCATATTGTTGATTACCTTATATAATGTGGCTTCCTATTGTGATTATTTTGTTGCAATACATGATTCGCCCAACATAACACAATTTCCTGGTTGTAGTGTCCCCAACTAGGGGCTGACCATTTAACAAGAATAATTATACATTATTATGCCTTAATTAAATTAAGAGATAATTAATTCCTTCATAATACAATGCAAAATAGTTATATTTAAACCTAATCCTAATTTCTTCCCCAATCCTAGAGGATGATGGGGAATTACTGTCATAGGGTACTTGAAACCCCCTCCATAATTAAGCCCAAGGGGTTTCATGAACATCTGTCAATGCCATCACTTTAGCCAAGGGTTTCACAAACACCCATGAATACCACCTCTTGGGAATTACCTAATGTTTTATAGGAATTATGTGCCTCTCCCTATACAAACCAACCAACCTTTCCAAATGTATTAGTGAAAGTTTTGAGACTAGGTCATGATGGTCTTTTATTGTATTAAAAATATGATTTATGAATATATATATATATAT
>MU225193.1:1536918-1550349 GCA_018584345.1 Thuja plicata | reverse complement strand
ATATAAACCCATTTGATTAACACCGCTTATTATTATTAATCTTTCCTTTATTATCTCTTCCTTGTGAAGAGTATCATATATCCTTTTATTGTTCAATGATCTTCTAATTTGATCAAGTACCAAATTCTATATTATAACCTCATATACTTCAATGTGATTACTACTCTAATTTATCTCTTCTCCTATTTGATCCATATGGTTGTGTGGTATGTTAAATATCTATATTTTATTTATATTTGTTCCTTAGTATGTCTGCAAATGTCTGATAAGAATAAAATTTATACTTGTTTATAGGAAGATGAAGATACTTATAGATAGGTGTTTCTGTGGCAATATTTGATCTGCTTAATTCTATCTGACAAGTCCCTCTAATATGTAATAAGTATCATATATTGTTGCAGTCGGTGATTCCCCATACTCTTGTAACTCTGTGATATGTAATATTCTTGCTAGCATTTTATGAGAATGGGAGAATGATGCTCCCTCCTTTTAGAATGAGAATCAATTCCTATAAATATCTAGTGATGTCTCTTCAATAAATAAACATGTATCATCTTCAACATAACCTTTTATAGATTAATTAATAATTTTTGGTCTAAGGAAAATTATTATCAATGTTTTAATATACGTTTCTTCGCCTTAGTCTAGTTACTACTGATCATAATTTTAATTAAATATTTAATATTTAATATATTTTATTAAAAAAATTATGTATTACAATATTAAAATATTAATAGTCAAATTGTTTTTTTTCCTTCACAGTCATATGTGCAAGACATACAATAGTAGCCAATGTAGAACCTTCACGATTTTGAAAATAGATTTTGTAAGTGATATTGTAAGAAACATGTCTGACTACAGGATTGACAATGGTGTTAATTAGTAAAGCTCGAGGGTCTTTTTCGATACCAATAAGTTCCTCAACATCTTTGTATTTAACATTTTTCTCCCTAGGGAGGTCAACAATGCCACATGATTCAATAATAGCTTCAATGGCTTCCTTAGAGATCACGTAGAGTATTTCCAAAGTGATTTTTCCATCCTTAAATCAAATCAACATGAATAAGATAGATTCTTTGTCAAAAAAATAGGGGAATTCTCCCCATTGATCCATTCCCAAGGTTCTCATGTTCTACAACTCATTAATATTCAACCCAAGTTCCATTTCCCTTATCTTTCAATGATCATATTCATCCAATTCAACCCTTTGTAGTTTATGTTGAATATTGTTGCTAGATTCTCTAAAAACCAACTTGGATTCCATGATTATACTTGATTTAGCTTCTTCAATCCCTTTGTCATTTTGCAACACTCTATTTTCTTCTTCACAAATTGTGAGAAATGATTTGAAACTCCGTCATTTTATCGTTAATTGCTCATGATGATTTTACCGCCAAAAAGTGCATAGATGACACCAACAATTATACTTATCTTTTCAATCAACTATATCAAACTTAATAATGTCTAAGAAACACCATATGTTACTTCAAAGAGAGAGAAATAGTAGGATATGCTTTGCAAAACTCCCCCTGAGCCAATGCAATTGGCTCATGCTCTAGAAGTACTTGCACCGAGATCCAATGCCACAAATGAGTTCTCTTCACATGTTTTATTTTTCTTCCATACCATGACCATCTTATTCTTAGATTCATCTAATTTTTCAAATTTATTTTCATTTTCAACCTTTCCTGGAGTAGTTACATATTTGCATGTGTTAGCATAATGTCCAAATTCTGCATTTGTAATATTTGATATTGCTTTGTCCTGAATTTACTATGTGAACTCTAGATCTGCACTAATTAACTTTGTGACAATAACCATGGCATAAATAGCAATGACCATGAAATATATTATTCATTCCATTCATTATAGTTGGATTAGATAATTGACTTCTATAATGAATTGCTTCGTGACTAAACTTGTGACAGTTAAAGCATTGAATACATTGTTCCTTCTTGCTTCTACATTCTACAACCTTATGTCCAAATTTTTTGAATTGAAAAAATTAACCATTATATAATAAGTACCTTTGAGCATTTCATTGTCAAATGAGAGGTATTTTTATAGGTGTTCCATAATTTTGGACCTTGCTTGCTACTTCATGTCTTGCTTCAACTTCAACTACTTTGTATTTACCCTTGATGTTCTAATTTGAGCTTCCACCAAAGAAACCTAGTCCTTCCCTATCCTTGTGAATTTTATGCATGGAAAAAAGTTGTTCCAAAATTATGCTACTCTCACACACTCTTAATTTTGATTTCAACTTCCTTATCTCTTGATCTAACTTCTCATATTCTTCCATTTTCTATTTGGTGTTATCTTTGATATTTTCTCCAGTTTTCTTGCATTCTTCCGATCATAGCTTCAACATTTTCTTTTGATTCATTTAATTCTTGGCTGACTTCTTTGTGTCTTTCTTTGAATGTCTAGACTTGATCCCTTAGCTTGGTGGTACAGTCATTTGCCTCCTTGTTTCCTTTCAATTCTTCATTTTTAAATTCAGTGAATTTAATATTATCTAACATTATCTTTAGTCCTTAATAAAAGTAATATCCTCTTGCCATTTTTTCAACTTGCTAAGATCTCCCTCAAGCGGTTAAGATCTATCTACAAGGGACCAAGCTCTAACAACAATTGTTGAAAGATCTAAATAAATAAGAGGAGAGGTGAATCAATTATCATAAAATAATTCCTTAATCTTAATTGGTCTGAAGCAATTCTTAAATCAATCAGATACATAAAATAGACATGAACATGGAAGCACATAATGAACACCATATTTTATGTGGAAAACCCAAGATGGGAAAAACCATGAAGAATGTTAATTCTCAATTATGAAACACTGGTTAAGGTGACACTAATTAAGGTGATTTTTACAAAGGGTGACTCACTAACAAGTTGTTCAATGTAGGTGGGATCACTGCCCAACTATCACAGCTAATACAAAAACAATTGATTACCAAATAGTCTTACTGTCAAAACATGAACTAGTGGAGCTACATCTATATATGCATGAAGTCAGTTCATGTTAAGAGCATAATAACTGTCTATAGTAGATCTAGTTAGGAATATTATACCAACCTCTAACAACCTCTTCGCATAAGCTCTACAATACTAATTACTGCATCATATCATAGTCACATATCTATTCTTGTCACTTGATTTCCACTTTATTATTTATTTCTTGTCACATTACTTCATCATCCTTCACATCCATTTTTCAATTCACACACACACTACACTCAGATCCTAAAATATATTCTATATATACCCGTAGAAAAATAGAACTCCAAAATAGGTCAACCTAGCACATATGTCAGCTTGAATGCTTTTTTTTTGGAAATATTCTTTAAGGCTCAACACACTAGCAGTAGACCCAAATAATATGTCGCACATAAAGATCTTCTTTCCACGTTACCACAAGACCCATAAATAGGTCATACATAAGATTATTTTATTACATAGCATAATTACCAAAGGATAAAGAACTTCGAGGTATGTAAGATATATTTTGGTGCTGATGAGAATGTTACAGCCAATACCAAGTATTGATTTCTATTAAATTAAGTACCAATTGGAGGACCGTAATTAACAAAATATATTCATAATTTGAATAGAAGTGATGTAGCAAAAACTTGTAACATACTGCATGAATGTCTAGATAGAAAAAATACCTGGAATAATCTTTGAACACAACAACCAATATCGATGGTTTAATCTCCATTATTTTGCACCAACTGTCATTAACTATTGTCCAAAAAAGAAGTATTCACATATTCAGATCAAGGATAAAATCCACACTAATCATCATTATAGCACGTATAGAATAGATCGATGTTGTAATTCATCTGAAGTGAAATATTTTGTATCATATGTTTTGGCATCAATGACAACAATTCCATATCTTCTCAATAAAATTCATGTCACCCTTCAAATTCCATCCATTTTCATCAAAACTCTAACCATATACCTTGTCAAGCTATGTAATGTCCCTTTGTGAGAGGCAGTGCCTCTTCTTTTGTGATCTTTAATGGTAGAAGTTATGTTATTTAATGCCAACAATTATCATATGTCACATTGATTGCATTACATACGATTTATGTGAGATATGGAAGTGCTTGATATTAGATACATATTATCCTATTGATTTTATTATTGTAGGGATATGCTAAAAATATATTTTGAATCCACATACGATGATTAGGTATCTTCCAATCTTCAATATTTTCCAATATTACACTCTCAACCATGAGTTCATTTTCATGTATTAACTTTGAGCCAACCATTAAAAGAAACCAAACATATACGATGAATACTTTTATCATATTGTGACCCACTCAAAATTTGATGACACACGGATGAAGTATTGATCTATAATAATCAAACTTTAGTCAAACCATGAGTTTATCTATACAAGTTGATATCTTCCCTATTGATAAAGATGAACTAATAATCAAATATTATCAATTCATGTTAGGTGACAGTTACATTGCTTTTCAAATTCATATTTGACTTGTATTATCCAATGAGATTGCCATCATATACAGCACCTTTAATACATCATATTATATCATGTTCTTTTATTATGTATTTATTATTTTTTGAATTATTATTTGTTACTTATATATTTATTTAATTATTTTAATTTTATAATTATTATTTATTATTAATTCCTCTCTTTAGACACGATACATCACAAACCACAACTAAAGGGAATATAACAAGTTAGCCTATAAACAATGTTGTTGTCAAAATAAACCTTCATACCTTTGGAGAGATGTCCAAAACATTTTGTGAACCAAAATGATGTCACAAGAGATAATCTACAACATTTCTACAAAAATTCCAAAGAACACCAATCTTCAAGAGTGAGTGCTAAAGACAATTATCATCAAACTAGTAACTACCACACAATTTGGACATGTAGAACTAGATCAACTCAACATATCTTATGCACTAGAGCATCAACAACCTTGAAACTCATGACGCTAATCCAAAAAAACCATAATCATCTTCTCAAAATTACAAAGCATATTTATCACCATAGTAGAATGTAGAACATGTTGGGATATCATGCATATATGTGCTGACATTGATATTTTGTCATTGATGTCAACATATTTCAATTGTTGGTAATAGTGTCTATGTTCAGTGGAAATATTCTTTTGGTATGGATATTGTATTGAAGATCAGATGTTGCAAAGGTATAAATGGTTTCGGGGATGTCTTTAGTTGATCTATGTTGATTTACAGAGGTTCACATATTGATTCGAGTAAGCTATGAATGATTTATCAGAAACTGGTATTTTGGTTATTTAGGCAGAGATAATATTGCAATTTTTGGATTGGTGTAGATTGGTGTGGATTGGTTATGCAATATTTTTGGTTGCTAACATGGTGGTTAGTTAATACATGGATATGTATCCTCAGCTTGAGCGGTTCATGATTTGGATGCTAGCAAGCTATTTTCTTAAGTGACCGAGGTTATTTATTGGTGTTTCTGATGAACAATGCAGAGATAATTGTGAATTCTAAAATGGAGTTGTTTTTGTTGTTGTTTTTGTGACATTTCATGTTGCTTTATAATGTTACTAATTGTATCATATTCCTTTTGCTAGATTGTATTGGGTTATGTGATCAGATTTGGTGATTTTCTTTTGGCGTGTTGGTGTTCTTATTGTTCTTGGTCGACATGATGATGTGGCATGTTGTGATGGATCATGTTGTGATTTATGGTTTGGAGCATGTTTGAGGATGAAGATTTGGATCCTAGCCATGCTTTTGTCGACATGTTTTGGATCGCATTAAAGGTTGTATTGTATTTTTCTAATCGAGGTGTTATAGTTGATGTCAACCTTGTTGATCTTTTCAAGGTTGATGAAATGCATATAAAGATGTAATCCTTTGTAATTGTGAAAGGTGTGGAGATGGTGTGTGCGTGAGTATGAATAATTTATGCGAAGAGGTATGAGTGAAATCTTTGATTGAGGCAGAAATTTGATGTACTTCATTGGAAATATATTCACATGACAAAGATGCTATCAATCAATTCATAATTTGTGGATTTTCATCCACGGTGGATTTCAGTTCATTCAGGGTTGTAGACCTCATTGTATTCCTCAGGGTTGTAGCCCTCATTTGTATTTGAGCGGTGATCTCTAGGTAGTATGCGTGAACTAGTGTGCATTCCCTTTGTAATACTCCTAATAGGGTATAGTGATTTTAACCAGTTACATCATCTTGTGGGTTTTATCACCACCATGGTTTTTCCCTTAACCGGGTTTCCACGTCAAGAAACTTGGTGTTATGTATTGATTGATATGTTATGATCTTGCATTAAAGTTTTTTGTTTAGATCTAAGATTAAGCCTCATGTACTAGATAAAGTTTTGAGTTTTGGGACACAACTGATTCACCCCCCCCCNTTCCCCCCCCCCCCCCCCCCCCCTCATTTGTGAATGCCTTATTCCTAACAATTGGTATCAAATCCAAGTCCTCTTTGGGAAGCTTGATTTCTTGAGGAGATTTCAGATAACAACCTTTAAGAAGGAGAGTATGAGATTTGAAGGTAATAATTATCCCATATGGAAGGGTCATATGATTACACACTTAAGATGCATTGGAGAAGATTACTGGGAAGTCACTAAGAAGTCTTACTATCCTCATGTTGATCTGTCTACTACCACTCCTGATGAAAAGAATCAATTTGAGTACAATATGAGAGAAAAATAATCTTTGTTGAGCACTTTTTCAAATATAAAATATACAAATGTCATGGAATTAGAAAATGCACATGAGATATGGACAAAATTAGAGATTTTACATGAAAGAGATGCATGTGTGAAGAAAACCAAGATACAAATTCTGAAAGGGAAATATGAAGCATTAAAGATAAGCAAGCATGAAAAAATTAATTCCTATGTGCAGAAGGTGACCGAGCTTGTTTGTAGAATTAGATGCACTAGAGGAACATTGAAGGAAGATGGAATTATTTCTAAGATACTGATATCCTTTCCCCTTCTTACAATCACAAGGTTTTTTCTATTGAAGATATCACAATTGTGGCACTCGTAACAAGAGACACATTGGTTGGTAAGTTATCTGCTTTTGAAATGAGATAATTTGATGATAGGCTTCCTCAAGTTGAATATGCATTTAAAGATATTATTTCTAAGGATAAGAAAATATATGACCCTGGAGAAATTTCATCTAAGTATGGATCCAGATATGCTAAGGAATGTGAAGAGATTGAGGAAGAAGAGAGAAATATTGAAGAACTTGAAGTCCTAATTGCAAAGAGACTACCTAAGGGAGCTGGTAAGTATCAAGGAAAGTTACCTTTGAATTTTTTTTCATGCATTAAGATTGGTCATTTTTCTTGAAGATGCTTGGATAAAGATCCTAAGTAAAAGCCTAAGAAATTCAAGTATAAATATCAAAATAAGTGTTATTATGTTGATGATGAAGGTGTAACCGATGATGAATCTAAAAAGAGTGAAGATGAGATTGTGTTTATTGCTATCAAAGATTATAATCCTATTTTCTTGAATGAGGAAAGAGATTTGGTTTCACATGTGGATGATAAAGGTGAATGGGTTATTGACAATGGTTGTTCACATCACATGACCAGAGATAAAAGAAAATTTGTGAATTTGGAGAAGTATGATGGTGGTGTTGTCAGATTCGGTGACAATAATTCTTGTATGATTAGAGGTAGAGGTTCCATTACACTTGATGGTAAGAACAACACTAATGATGTCATATATGTTGAATATCTAAGGCATAATCTTTTCAATGTTGGAAAGCTAGTTGATAAAGGTTACAATTTACAATTTAAGGATGGAATGTACAAAATCATTGAAAGTTCTGGAATTGAGATTGCATTAGGTACAAAGACCAAAGGTAATGTATTCCATTTGAATAATATAGAGAATAGATGTATGCTTGCTAATATTGATGACAATTGGTTATGGCACAAAATATTTTATCATGTAAACTTTGATAACATTGTGAAGATAAGCACTGCAAGGGAAATAAGATATTTACCTAAATTGTTGAAGCCTATTGATGCGATGTGTAAGGAATGTTAGTTGGGTAAGCTAACTAAATATGCTTTCAAAAGAAAGGCCTATTCTTCAAGTGGATTGTTATATTTGGTGCATACTGATTTGTGTGGGCCTACTAGAACTAGAAATTATTATGGAGATAGGCATTTCATTTTACTCATTGATGATTATTCAAGAATGATGTGGGTTACATTTTTGAAGGAGAAATCTGAAGCTTTTGACAAATTTAAGATATTCAAAGCTATGGTTGAGACTAAGACAGGTATGAAGTTGAAATTTCTGAGATCTGACAGAGGTGGTGAGTATACATCTAGTGAATTTAATACATTTTGTGAAGAGCATGGAATAAAGAGGAAAATGTCTACTCTGAAAACCCCACAATAGAATATTTTGTAGAGAGAAGAGACAAAACTATCCTTGACACTGCAAGGACTATGATGATTGAAGGAAGTATACCATAGATCTATTGGAGAGAATTGGTTAGCACTAGAATCTATACATTGAACTGAGTTCAAATCAAGAAAGGTACTAACAAGACTCCTTATGAGCTTTAGTATGGTCATGTCCCTACAGTGAAATAATTTAGAATTTTTGAAAGCAAATGTAATATCAAAAGAAATGAAGATTTAGGGAAATTTGATACTAGATGCGATGAAGAAAATCTTTCTTGGTTATTCTACAAAGATAAAATCATACAAATATTATAACAATAGGTTGAGAAAGATAATTGAAAGTGCTAATGTCAAAGTGGATGAAAGTTATCAAAAACAAGCTAGATCTTGCAGTTATGAATTAGATGATGGGAAAGAAAATTAGGTAATGCAAGCATAAAATCATAATCAAAATGGTTCAGTGGATCAAGATGAAGAAGTTGTGCATGAGGAAGAGGTGGAAACACAAGAGTTGGCTACTAGTGTGAATCTGAGGACTCCAAGGCATGTAAGGCTAAATTATTCAGAAAATATGATTATTGGTGATAGGAATCAAGGTGTTTAAACTAGAGGAAGAATTGCTAGAAAAGATATTTGTTTGATTTCTAAGATTGATCCTAAGGATGTTAATGAAGCATGTAAATATGAAATTTGGGTTAAAGCTATGGAAGAAGAGTTGGAACAAATTGAGAAGAATAATAAATGGATTTTGGTTCCCAAACCTATGAACAGGAATGTGATTGGTACTAAGGGTATTAAAAAACAAATCAAGAACCATGATGGTGAAGTGGTTCAGAACAAATCCAAACTTGTTTGTAAGGGATACTCAAAGATGGAAGGTATTGAATTTGAGGAGACCTTTGCTCCTTTTTCTAGAATTGAAGTTGTTAGGATGTTTCTTGGATATGCTACTTACAATTATTTTAAGGTATATCAGAGGGATGTTAAGTTTGCATTTTTGAATGGAGAGTTGGAAGAGGAAGTTTATGTTCCCGGTGGATTTCCTTTGAATGGTCAAGATGACATGGTTTTCTGATTATTGAAAGCATTATATGGACTGAAACAAGCCCCTAGAGCCAAGTATGCAAGTTTAGATAAGTATTTATTGAAACTTGGCTTCAATAAAGGTACTATTGATAGTAACTTGTATTTCAAAGTTGATCATGATAATATTTTGATTGTTGAAGTCTTTGTGAATGATATCATTTTTGGTGGCAATGACAAGTTGAGTAAAGAATTTGTTGATGAGATGTAGAAAGAGTTTGAGATGTCCATGATAGGTGAGATGAAATTCTTTCTTGGTTTGTAAATTACACAATCTGATAAAGGTATTTTCATATCTCAATCCAAGTATGTGAAAAATTTATTGAATAACTTTGGTATGAATGATTCAAAACCTTTGTACTCCTATGGTTACTGGTTGCAAATTGACAAAGGATGATGATTCACCTAAAGAAAATCAAACAAGATACAAAACAATGATCGGTGGATTATTGCACTTAACATAGACCAAATCTGATATTATGAATGCAATTTACATCGTTGAAAGATTTCAAGCATAACCAAAGGAATCAAAGGATATGTAGATACTTGAAAGGAACAATTGATTATAGTTTATGGTATGGTAAGGATGATTATTTTACATTGAGTTCTTTTACTGATGTGGATTGGGTAGGTAATGTGGATGACAAAAAAAGTACAAGTGGTGGAGAATTCTTATTAGGTAAGATGTTAGTTTCATGGTCAAGTAAAAAGAAAAATTGTATATCACAATCTACTACTGAGGCTAAGTATGTTGTTACTATTGTTATTTGCACACAAGTGATATGGATGAAACAAATATTGAAAGATATCTAAGTAAGTATTGATGAGCCTATTGCTCTCTATTGTGACAACTCAAGTGCTATAAATATTTCAAATAATCGAGTGCTACATTAAAAAACAAAGCACATATCTATCAAATATCATTTCTTGAGAGACAAGATTTGTGAAAAAGAAGTCAGATTGGAGTATGTATCTACTACTGAGAAGATTTCAGATATCTTCATGAAGCCCTTTCCAAAGGATACTTTTGAGTATCTCTAAGGTAAGCTTGAGGTGATTGTCCCTCCCGATCAAAGATAAAGATGCATTGATTTGCATCAGTCCAGTATACTTATAGAGATCATCATTTTTTTGGATTGATGTTTTGGTGGCTACTACTCATGGGGAGTAGTCATCTTGATGAGTCAGTTGTTCAGATTTGGGGGAGAGATGCTTGTTCAGATTTTTGGCTTCTATGACTTAGTGCATAAATTTTCCTTTGTCATTGATGTCAAAGGGGGAGAGATAGTCATGTGAAAAACAAGTGTGATACTAAAGTGGAGAGATTATTCTCTGGTTGAGAAGGTTTATTCAAGACTCTAAAAGATATATTGTGGATATTATTGGCAGTATTCTTGATATGGTTTCATTGTGTATTGATTTGTTTTTTCACATCATATGTTGCCATAAATTCAAAAGGAGGATTTTGTTGGGATGTCATGCATATATGTGCTGATATTTATGTTTTTTCATCGATGTCAACATATTTCTACTGTTGGTCACAATGTCCTTGGTATGTTCAGTGAGAATATTGTTTTGGTATGATTGTATTAAAGATCAGATGTTGTTAAGTTAAATATGGTTTTAGGGATGTCTTTAGCTGATCTATGTTTATTTACAAAGGTCCACATGTTGATTTTAGTAAGTTATGAATGATTTATCAGAGACTGGTATTTTAGTTATTTAGATAGAGATAATGTTGTAATTTTTGGACCAGTGTGGATCGGTTATACAATATTTCTGGTTGCTAACCTGGTGGAGAGTTTAAGACATGGATGTGTGTCCTCAGCTCAAGTGGTTCATGATTTGGATACTAGAAAGATATTTTTAATAAGTGACAGAAGTTACTGATTGGTGTTCCTGATGAACAACGCAGAGATAATTATGAATTCTGAAATAGAGTTGTTTTTTTTGTTGTCGTGGCATTTCATTTTTCTTTCTGATGTTTCTAGATTATGGCATATTTGTGTTGTTAGATCACATTGGGTTATGTGATCAGATCTAGTGATTTTCTTATGGTGTGTTGGTGTTCTTATTATTCTTGGTTGACATGATGGTGTAGTGTGTTGTGATGGATCATGGAATGATTTATGGATTTGTAGTGTGTTTGAGGATGAAGTTTTGGATCTTAGCTATGTCTTTGCCGATATGTTTTGGATCGCATTAAAGTTGTATTGTATTTTTGTAATTGAGGTGTTAAGGTTGATTTCAACCTTGTTTCTCTTTTCAAGGTTGATGAAATGTATATAAATATGTAAGGTAAAAGCACAATAAGTTTCCACCCTTTTATAAAGGAAAATGCTAACAAAATCAAAGTTGTTAAACTTCGATAGTATAAAAATGACATTTATGTTTGCAATTTGAAGATGATGTAAACTAATTAAATGTGTTAAAATGGATGAAGTTTATGATTAATATTGTTAAATTTTTTGAATAAGAATTGATATGTTTTTTTAATTTTTAAAGATGATTTTTCAGTTGCTGAAAATTAGGGGTCTAGTTCCCACCAAAAAATTATATGTAAATAAAAAATTTTCCCCTTATTTAAAAATATGTTATAGACGACATATATAGCTAGTGCATGAAGAAATAAAAATTGGTTTGTGACCTATATTTTCTCTTTTATAACAATTCAAATTCCAACTTAGTTGAAATTGACAACTTTAATCTCCCACCATATTCTTCATAAAAAATCTATCCCAATCAAAAAAAGAAATATACAATCTCTAAGAGGGACCTCTCCTCTAGTGCACCATATGTTTTCAAATTTATTTAATATGATTTACTATTTATTTCTTTCTCTGAATCATCATCTCCTTGATTGTTAAAATACCTACTTGCAATATTTTTAAATTAAAATAGACTATGTCTAATTAAAATATAATACAATCTACATGAGGATATTCTTGACTCCGATCTCTACAAAAGGGTATTTTTGTATTTTAAAAAATATATATCATTAAAAAGATTAGGAGTTATTGCAACGTCACTTTTCTGAAATAATTTTATTTCTATGGTAATTGGACCCAAAGTGGTATAAAACATGTATTTAATGGACATTTTCAATTGGAAAAGTTAAAGCACTTATCCAACTTAGATAGAATAAATCTAGCTAGACCATATGTTTGACCAAAATTAATTTTTAGTTAGAAATACTAAAATTCAGCTGTGCTAATAAGTTAGCCTAAAAGGTGACACCTGATTGTGTTTTTACCTTGTAATCATTTGTAATCGTGAAAGGTATGGAGATGGTGTGTGTGCGAGTATGAAGAATTTATGTGAAGAGGTATGATTGGAATCTACAATTGAGGTAGAAATTTGATGTACTTCATTGGAACTATATTGGCATGACATAAAGGCTATCTATTGTTATATGCTGAATGTAGACCTCTGAATTCAACACAAACACAACGTAGTCTTTACACAATCGTTCAATTCACAAAGACAAACATGAATTGTTTGTTCTGCAAATTTGATTGAGGTGACCTGTTGCCTCCTAATTAGTTGTGGATGTTGAGTTTACCCTCAGAACGAGAGCCAACAACCCGACCATTGCTAACATGGAGGATTTCTAGAATGCAAGAAGAGAAGAATTTCCATTACATCTACAAAATTGCAACTAGTCTATGAGAAAATGCTCTTAATCTATTAATTGAGAAGCAATTTAAGCTATGAAAGCGAATTACACTAATCTAAGAATGAATTGCAACTACTCTATGGAAGTCAAATGCAATTAATCTAAGAATGAAAGTGCTTGTAATCTAGAAAAGAATTGCTTTGATCTATGAATGGAATTGCCTTTAAGCTAGAATTGATCTTGCAATTAATCTAGGAAGCTTGAAAGCACCAAAT
>MU225193.1:1489690-1508822 GCA_018584345.1 Thuja plicata | reverse complement strand
TGGTTAATTATTTGATTTTTACAAATACTTTTATTATCGAAACATTTTATCATGATTTTATGTTTATTTGATATATATTATTAATTAATAATTAAATAATCATTGGGATCAAATTGATAGTTTAAAATATTATTAAATATAATGGTGTTAATTTTAATTTTATTGAATGATTATTTAACTTTGAATATTTGTCTGCAGGAATTGGATTTGTGGATCATTATGCACATCTCGGAAGAATGTAACAGATTAAATTTGTTGTACAGGAAATGTTTTTCCCTAAAACCATTTATATGGTTAAGTTTGTAATTTTTAGGGTTAGTTGTCGCGATTAGGTTTTTGTGAAAAGGTATGTCTTTTCACAAGAAACCTTTGAATAATGAAATTATATTGAGTCATTTG
This sequence comes from Thuja plicata, assembly GCA_018584345.1. Taxonomy (NCBI): domain Eukaryota; kingdom Viridiplantae; phylum Streptophyta; class Pinopsida; order Cupressales; family Cupressaceae; genus Thuja; species Thuja plicata. The sequence continues at coordinate 1,508,423 of MU225193.1, read as the reverse complement.
AAAAACTAAAGGGATTTTTGGGACACGACACAATTGGGAAAATACCTCCTGAACTATGGATTTGGACCTAATATTTCAATTTTTCAAATGCTAATGCCAGATAAGTTGTCTTATACCTTTTGAGGTTATATATCTTTCATTTTCAATTAGTTTTTCAGATACTCTGTGTACTAGGGTGTCCTACTATGTTCTATTCCTTGATTCATTTATTTAAAGTTAATTCATGCAATTCAAATAGCAATTGTATGGTCTGAGAACTTACTGTTGTTCCTGTTGGCCTCTTAATTTGGGTTAAAATCAATAGGATTAATTGTATAAATTATTTTGAATTGTGATTCAACGGAAGCCTGTAGGACGATAGTCTTGCTTTATAGGAGTAATTTCCCTTAAAACTATCTCTGACTATACATAAGATTGAAAGTAATTGACTCTATGCTTGAATTTGTATTAAGACACTGATCTTATTTCATTTGAAATTGTTATTTGGTTCTATTTTGTAGTTTACATATCAAATCTGATTTCTCTCTTTACAAAGCACTCAATTAGGTTTTAGTGATATTTCAATTTTAGATTAGATTTCAGAAAATACAGTTATTAGGAAATTATATAATTTTCCTCCAAGGACAGTTCACCACCTTTGGAAGGAATTTTGTTTGTCTGTACATGCATTTGTGTAGCATAGGGCACTTGTGAATTAGGCCTACCAGCCTTGGCTCAATCAAGCCAGAATTGTAGAGGCACTAGTGTGTGCCTGTCAGTTGGCCAAAAATGGTCCAACATTTTTGAGCACCAACAAATTGGCAACTCTACTGGGGATGCTATCAGTGAAAGATATTTGCAGAATCTTTGGTTACGATTATAAATTTTGAAGACTCTACTGGGAGAAAAGACTCAGAACAAGTATTTCCTCACAGAAAGTGAGGTGGCGACTGTAAATTTTAGTTTCACAAAGGATTGAGAGAAACTATATGCAAGGGAGGAGATCCCTTAAACAAATTCAATTTGTTTAATTAGAACTGAAGAAAAGGAATAAGAATGCAAAAAGGAAGATGGTGTACGTACCATGTAAGACACCTTCTGAATCAAATGAGTGAGAGTTCACTTATGAGTAGTTCCCAGATTCAAGTCATCATAGTCTTGTTGGTGAAAGTAAAATCAGGAATCCATTTCCATACTTGGGTTCAAAGTATGATGACCCTACTGAACATGAAGAGCGAATTCAAGAAGATGAGATTATGGATGTTATGATGCAAGGACTGATTGCTTTGGAGAGCAAGGATGAAAGAATGATTAAGGCATTAAAATGACAGTCGGATGAGATTTTTAGAAAAATGGGGTTTCGAAGAGAGGATATAGTATTACTGCATAATAGCCCCAAAGTTACAGAAGTGAATGAAGAAATAAACCAAAATGATAAGATTGAAAAGTATACACCTCTGCATAGGAAGGATGTTGAACGCTTTGCAAACAACAGTTATTATAATCCATTATTTGATAATGGTAACAATAATCTTAAATATCAAAATAGTAATGAGGGAAATTATTTAAGTGATAAAAGGCATTACCAAAATACTATTGATCAACATTATATGCAGATTGAAAATAACATGCGCGGAAACCTAAATATAAGTCAACATCATGATAACCTAAACTTAAATGCTATGGGTTGTCAAAATGAATGGCAATGGGAAAATTGGAACGACCATCCACAAAATTATAAAACAACACAATGAAGGCAAAGATAATGTGCAGGATAGGGGCATGCAACGTGATAATCACCGCACTAATCATGGAGAGTCCGCGCAACAGCAAACATATTCAAAACAAAAGCATGACAGTGCCAACGTGCACCATAAAATTTTCAGTACATGTCATCAACATGATTATAATTACACGCAACATCAAGACCATAGGAAAGGTAATGGTGAACAATGTGATGAGGTACAATAATAACAACATTGCAGTATCCAGCAAGAAGGTTATGATGATAGTAAACATCCCAACCACGTGCAACATAATACCTTGGAACATATAACGTAGCCAAAGGAGGGTGGTAAAATGCTGTTAAATGGCACGCGGGCCCAAAGAGATAGTCTACCAATTAAAAATTATATTGGGCATCAATATATTAAACTCACACATCATGACGTGGAGCCTATGCAGCAAGGTGAGCAATATAAACATAGTGGTGTAAATAAATGTATTTAGTGTAATGACTATTGCAATGTGCAGCCTTGGGAGGGGGTTACGCAGCAAAAGAAAGACAGTGCGCAAGATACATAACATAACAATATTCAATGTTATGACAGTACAAATCAATATAAAACATTGCATTACGGGAAAGAAATCATGTATGGAGAAAGTGCGCAGCCTCTAGACCAATGGAGGGATAACAACAAACACATATGCAATACACGCAATAATGAGCAGCATACATATCATAAACAATAGAAAAATATTGTATATAGAAATTTTGTGCAAAAACATGACCAACACGTTAATTTGGAGGGACTATATGAACATACGCATGGCTTGCAGAATGAAAATGGGCATCATCAAAGACATCAACATCATGCGCAGAGAAGAAATGTCACACAAATCCAACAGAATAGGCAGAATGGGTATGATATATCAGATAAATATGATATGCGACATGATAATTTAAATACGACACGTGATAACTGGAACAATAATCAACAACAAAATATGCAACGTCAGAACCAAAATCATAGATATCATAATTATCAGAATAATAATAGCATGGATGATGATATGAACTATTGGAATCAACAAAATGGAGGCTATACGCAACAATTAAATAACCAGCAGTTTGGATGTTCCAGACAACAACAACATCAACATTAACATCAACATCAACATCAACAACTTGGAAGTATGATTCAACCTTGTACGCACCAATATGCTAATCAAGGAAGTCAGAATTTGGGAGGTAACCCTATTTTACAAAATCATTTTTTTCAGAATAAAAATCAGATCAGAAATTATTGGCTTGCTTAGAAAATATAGACATGTATTTGCATGGTCTTATGATGACCTCAAAGCGTATAGGGAAGATTTATTTCAACATGAGATACCACTAAAGCCAGATGCAAAGCCCTTTAGACAAAGGCAAAGACCCATAAATCCAACTTTGGCTCCTAAGATGAAGGAGGAATTAACAAAGATGAGAGATTTCGGCATCATAAAGCCAATTAGGCACTCTACTTGGGTTTCAAACTTGGTACCTGTTAGGAAGAAAAATGGAGATATTAGACTTTGTGTGGATTTCAGGAACTTAAACATATCTTCATTAAAAGACAATTATGCATTACCTAACATGGAAGCATTATTACAAAAAATCACTGGTAATGAGTTGTTATCCATGATGGATGGGTTCTCCGGGCACAATCTAGTGAGGGTTAAAGAGGAAGAACAGTATAAAATGGCATTCACCACACCATGGGGTACATACGTTTATGTAAGGATGCCATTTGGACTTACGAATGTCGGGGCTACATTTCAGAGAGCCATGGATGTGGATTTTGAGGATTTCATTGATGTTATTATGGCAATATATCAAGATGATATTGTAGCTTATTCCAAAAGGGCAGAGGACCATTGCAAACATTTATAACAAATCTTCAAAAGAGCTCTTGAGTATGGGATATCCTTACACCCAAAGAAATGTCATTTTGGGGTAACTGAAGGTAAACTCCTTGGACATATCATATCTAGAGATGGAGTGAAGATAGATCCAGAAAGAATTCAAGCAATTAATAAGATTCAGATTCCTAAAAATGTTAAGGGGATTCAATCTTTCTTTGGAAAAATCAACTTTGTGAGAAGGTTTGTCTCAAAATTTTTAGAAATTGTTAAACCCATTGCAAAGATGTTAAAGAAGAGTGTAGTTCTAAAATGGACATATGAGGCCTTAGAGGCTTTTTCTAACATTAAGAAAGCAATCAAGGAAGCTCTGGTATTGAGATCCCCTGATTTCTCAAAAACTTTTCAACTATTCTCTTTTGCTTCCTTTCACACCATTACAGCTGTCCTATTACAGAAAAATGATGAAGGACATGACCAACCGATAGCATTCTTCAATAAGACTTTACAAGCTTCTGAGTTAAACTATGATATACATGAGAAACAAGCTAATGCATTAGTAAAAGTAGTAAAGTCATTTAGGCCTTATCTAGTTGGAGCTAAGATTATGGCATATGTACCTAATGTGGCAACTAAAGACATATTGAGGCAATCAGAAGTCACAGGTAGAAGATGTAGATGGATCAATCAAGTTCAAGAGTTTGATATTGAAATACAAATCACTAAGTTAGTAAGAGGTCAAGGGTTGGCTAAACTCATGACAGAAACAAATTTGGATGCAACCCAAATAAACCAAGTGGATTTGGAGAACTCAGGAACTAGCATCGAACATTGTCCATGATACACAGACATAGTTTACTTCTTAAAGCATATGAAATGTCAAGAAGGTTTAAGTGATAATCAGAAAAGGACTATAAAATTGCAAGCATCAAGGTATGTATTGGTTCAAGGATATTTGTATTCGAAAAATAATGATGGTATCCTCTTATTTTGTCTAGACACCTATCAGGCTAAATCAGTTATCAAAGAGTTGCATGATGGGGTATGTGGCGGTCACTTCTCAGCTAAGACAACAACTCATAAGATCTTAAAAGCTGGGTATTATTGGCCCAATGTATTCAAGGATTGTCATGAATATGTCAAAAGGTGTGAATCTTGTCAGAAGTTCTCCGGAAAACTATAATACAATGGTGCCTTACCCCTTATCCCTTTACAAATTGAGGAACCTTTCAAAATGTGGGGAATAGACTTCATTGGGGAAATTGCAGATGCTTTGAGTGGAGGTCACAAGTGGATATTGGTTACGACAAACTACTTTATGAAATGGGTTGAAGCTATACCTACGAGGCAAGCTACAAGCAAGGTGGTTATCAAGTTTTTGACAGACAACATACTTACCAGATTTGGAGTACCTTGCAAGATTCTTTGTGACAACGACATGTGTTTTAGATCTAAGGAATTTTCAGAATTTTGTGAGAAATATGGTATCAACCTATCATATTCATCCCCGTATCATCCGCAAGGGAACGGTCAAGCAAAATCAAACAATAAGAATATACCAAGGATCATTAGGAGAATGTTGAGCAATAACAAGAAGGCATGGGATTCAAAGCTAAACCTAGCTTTATGGGCAGACAGAGTAACAATAAAAAGATCGACAAGTTTTGCTCCTTATGAATTGGTTTATGGGAAACAAGCAAGGTTACCATTAAACAATCTCCTGCCAGTATGCAGGTTCATCCAAGAAGAAGAGCTTGAGGATGTAAATTTTATGGAAGACAGGTTGAGCCAGTTATCAGAAATAGATGAGATGAGAAGAATAGCACAAGAAAGGAATCTTTATCAACAATAACAGATTAAGACCCTTCATGACAAGAAAGCATTAGATAGGCTGTTCAGAGGAGGTGATTGGGTAATAAAATGGAATGCAAAAGACCAGGATAAAGGAAAACATGGTAAGTTCGAGGTATTATGGCTAGGACCTTGCGTGGTCATTTCAAAGGCAGGATAGAATTCATATTATTTACAGGATACTGATGAATTTATTCAAGAGTTCCCAACTCATGGTCAGTATTTGAAGCACTTTTTCTCATAAAATAGGAAGTACTCTCTAACTTGTATATTATTTTAGTTATTTTATTTAAGCCTCATGTTTCTTTTCTCACTATTGTCTGCTTTTCCATAGATAATTGGAATCTCACTGCATCCAGGCATGAATGCACGTCCCCAATAAGAGCCACTGTTGACACCAAAAATTTTAGGTTCTAAATAAACAAAGCATTAGGGAAGTATGATCTTCAATTTCACTTTTATGTAATTTCCCTATATTAAAAATCAAAAGGCATAAATTCTTGTCGTTATTTTATGAAATAGGTTGTTGATTATTTTATTTCAATAATTTTGATGCATGTACCTTTTGAAATAAAATAATTATAAAAAATAATGAAAAAGGTGGCAAGAGGGAATTGAACACTCGACCTCTCAAGCCAACCTTCTTCCTATCCTAACTACCCGACCTACCCTAATCGATTGTCCTATGTTATTCCTTGAGAGTATGGGTAGAGAGAAAGGGTTAAATATTAAATTGTTTTATTTCCTTTTAATATTTTAGAAATAAATTATTAGGAGAATAAGTGTATTGTTTTTCTCTTGTATACGTGTTTCAAAGAGATTTTACATTTCACGAGATTAGTGTTTTTACTAATGTGATTGTTTTTTAAAATTTAATTTATAATTTACCCTAAAAACATTAATATGGTAAAATTATGTTGGTAAAGATTACTATGTTCATTAGGTTTGAAATAAATTTCAATTTGCATGAATCTTAAATTTTCAAATACCTAAATGAAATCTTGTGATTTTACCCTATTGTATTTTTTAATTTTTAAAAAATCAAGTTATTAGGGTAAAATGAGCATGAATGATTATTTTATTTGTAACTTTTTCATTTTAAGAAATACTAATTAATTGATTTGAAGTGTATGCTTTTATTTTATCTTTCACCTTCATTTCAATGTATGCAGATTAGGGTTTTTGTTTGGAATGTGAAATTATTTTATTGCAAAGAACTCTATGCATTTTTATAAAAGGGTTGTAAGATTATTTTATATATTGGAAATATTTATAACATCAGGGCTGTTATTTTGCAATAAAATTAATACTTGCCCTATGTGAATTATTTTAAAATATTAGGGTACGTGCTCCCCTATTTTAGGTGAATTATGAATCTTTTTTACCCTAATATTTTAGAGTATTTCTATCATATTATTTATTTTATCTTATGTTTGAGAGGATATTTTTCAAAAGATAAATGTATTATGGTAGAATTTTGAATTTAAAATATAATGTTATATTCCAATTTAATATTTTAGGTGATATATTATTAATGTAATGTTTATGTTCGATAATCCAAAGTAGGCAACTCATGGTTAATTATTTGATTTTTACAAATACTTTTATTATCAAAACATTTTATCATGATTTTATGTTTATTTGATAATAATTAAATAATCATTGGGATCAAATTGATAGTTTAAAACATTATTAAATATAATGATGTTAATTTTAATTTTATTGAATGATTATTTAACTTTGAATATTTGTGTGAAGGAATTGGATTTGCGGATCATTATGCACATCTCGGAAGAATGTAACAGATTAAATTTGTTGTACGGGAAATGTTTTTCCCTAAAACCATTTATATAGTTAAGTTTGTAATTTTTAGGGTTAGTTGTTGGGATTAGGTTTTTGTGAAAAGGTATGTCTTTTCACAAGAAATCTTTGAATAATGTATTTATATTGAGTCATTTGAAAAACTAAAGGGATTTTTGGGACACGACACAATTGGGAAAATACCTCCTGAACTATGGATTTGGACCTAATATTTCAATTTTTCAAATGCTAATGCCAGATAAGTTGTCTTATACCTTTTGAGGTTATATATCTTTCATTTTCAATTAGTTTTTCAGATACTCTGTGTGCCAGGGTGTCCTACTGTGTTCTATTCCTTGATTCATTTGTTTAAAGTTAATTCATGCAATTCAAATAGCAATTGTATGGTCTGAGAACTTATTGTTGTTCCTGTCAGCCTCTTAATTTGGGTTAAAATCAATAGGATTAATTGTATAAATTATTTTGAATTGTGATTCAACGGAAGCCTGTAGGACGATAGTCTTGCTTTATAGGAGTAAGTTCCCTTAAAAATATCTCTGACTATACGTAAGATTGAAAGTAATTGACTCTATGCCCAAATTTGTATTAAGGCACTTCAATCTCATTTCATTTGAAATTATTATTTGGTTCTATTTTGTAGTTTACATATCAAACTTGATTTCCCTCTTTACAAAGCACTCAATTAGGTTTTAGTGATATTTCAATTTTAGATTAGATTTTAGAAAATACAGTTATTAGGAAATTATATAATTTTCCTCCAAGGACTGTTCACCACCTTTGGAAGGAATTTTGTTTGTCTGTACATGCATTTGTGTAGCATAGGGCACTTGTGAATTAGGCCTACCAGCCTTATCTCAATCAAGCCAAAATTGTAGAGGTACTAGTGTGTGCCTGTCAGTTGGCCAAAAATGGTCCAACATTTTTGAGCACCAACAAGACCTTTCTCAGAATAAAAGGGGAAAGCACCACCAATACTATTATCTTCATCTGATAGAGGCCCTAAACCTAACATAGAATTAGAGGGGCAGACACCACCAATTCTATTAGGGCCCCCCTCTATCAGATTTTTAGTATCTCCTAAGAGTTTAACATTAGTTGGGTTTTTAATGTCATTTCCATTCGAGACTGGTCGGGTGGGAGAGGAAACCCTTATCCCCTGTGCTTCTAAGCTCAACCAATTATAATTTTCTTGGATGTTATCCTTGCTGCAAATCCTTTCTCCTAGATACTGATCCTGTCTATCTTTTCCTAGCTTATTACTATGCATAAGTTAATTGTCAGAGGAATCCGATATGTTCAAGATATTCTTATCCTTTCCTGACAACTTATTAAATCCAATTTCTATTTGCAGTTTTGTTTGAGGGCCTAGGGGGAGAGGCTGCTCTATCATATCATAATTTAAGAGAATCTTATTATATATACCAGGAGTCTGTCGAAAAGGGGATTGGGCAGTGGCATTGCCACATTGAGCATCTGAGCCAAAGGATTTAGGCTCCACACATGGGGTTAAGTGGTGGGGAAAGTTCCCTACTGTGTCATTTAGGTTGCCTTTTCTTTTAACACTGGAGTATGTAATCTGGGTAGGATCAGACAAAAGGTTATGAATCTGATCCCTAGGATTCAAAGATGTGATTATGAAGCCCCCTTTATCCTTAAAAAAGGACACATTATGCATATAGGGTTCTCTATGGTCACCATAACCTAATTTATGATGAGGGTTATTCCCAAGCAATGGATCAGCCGATCCAGGAAACATACCTAGTTCATCTAGATTTTTATGCAAAATAATTGGGTTTATTCTGTGAATTAATGTATTACCTTTAATTTCTAAAGGTTTTAGATTTGTAGTTGTTAAGTTCATCCTTACAATGATCACTGTATCAGTATATAAGAGATCCTTATCTACGAAGCCTACAAATTTACCATAAAGGTTTCTGATTTTCCTTAATAATTCATCGTTCAAGAATTCAACTGACATATTTTTTAGCAAAACAAAACTTTCAACTTGGAAATTAGTCAATTTTGTAGGATCAAAAAGCGGAGGCCAATCAAACACTGAAAATTCTATACCTTTATATCTAGGGCATCCTGCCCTAAGGAGGTTTTCCTTAAGATCTAAATTATTACACATCATGAGGAAAATTTGTTTCAGGCAAGAGAATGATACTTACCTTGAAATTCAACTGTTTCTCTAACCATGGTGCGATTATGTCAGATGAACAACCCACTCCATTCCATCTGCAAAAAACCCCAAAGGAGGCACACATTTCTTGTGTTTTTTCTATCAAACCATCAGTAATTTTCAAAGAGAAAGCTTCAATATTATGTGCAGATTTGGTAGATAATTCCTTTCTTTGGTGAGGGGGGGGTATAGGTTTATTTTGAGGGTAACCCTATGTTCCTATCATTCCTCTCTGGGGCCCCTACAAAGTCTCTGCGATGCGGTGGAGAATATAGTAAAGATGAGGATGAATTAGGTTTACCATGCTTGGGTAATAGCTCTGAAGACCTGGAGGGAAAGGGCTGCAAAACCCTAGGAGTGGCTTCATGCTTGATGAGGGTACGAGTCTGTTTATGAGGAGGGGATATAAGGGAGAGCCCATAATATGGTCTGACTCCGTCGAGCGAAGTTTAGAAAACCTATTTTTGATGGGTAATTTAAAAGAGAAATTGCGAGGAGGGACATCACTTCGAGCCGAAGAAGAGCAAAAATGTTGAGCTCGCTTGGCATTTTGTAGGTAAGTAGGAATCCATGGAACCAATTTATCCAGAATGCAACTCTCCTGAGGTAGAGCCCTAGGTGAAACCCTAGGGGAAGAGAGTACAAGTCTCAGAAATGCTCTCTGAGAATTGGAAGGGAAGTCAGTGCCATAAATGGATTCCCCATTAGCAGAGAACAATGGCTTTGCCGCGACATATTTGGTATGCGAGAAGAAATGGATCTGATCATCCAGAGAGTCGATAGTACAAATTCGTAGTTTAGAGCGCCAGAACAGAGCCATTTCAAAGGATGTTCTTTATTCTGTAGGAATTCCCTGCTATCTAGTCTTCAAGACACGTCAATGATCTAATTCTTGAGATTTATATTATTAAACTTAATATATTATAGAAATTATTTATCTAAATTATGATTAGTTTAAAGTTTTTGGTGTTATAGGAGCAAATTTTTAAGCATGGTAGATTTTTTAAGCTTTTTTAGATTTCATGTCTATTTTAAATTGTTTTATTTTATTTTATTTATAATATTGTAAATAAAATATTTTTTTATACAGATACATACATTTTACTATCTTTTGTTTCTTAAAATATACGTGTTTAAATAATTAGCTATTTTATAATGATTTATTGAAAAAGAAATTTCCTATTTTAAATAATTTATTTTTATTTATAATTGTGTAAATAAAGTGATTTTTCTATATAGATATATAAATTTTAACAATATTTTTACTTTATAAAATATAAGTAATAAGATTAATTAACTTTTTATTATATGGATTTGCTTCACAATATTTAAATTAGATTAAATTTATAAAACTATCTCATTATAAAAATAAATTCAATTATTGCATATATACTTTATAATCATAATTTTGTGTATTTTTTTAAATCATTCTATTTTAAGTACTTTTTGAGAATCATAATTTCCTTATTAAATAATAATAAATTTTCATCATAAATTCAAATATTAGTTTTTTTTTAAAACCCTCAGGTGTCCTGCGACCCAGCCCAACGACCCAACATCCCGTATCTTGAGTACCAAGGGCAAGCTGAGGCGAGACTAATCCTCAGAGGATGAACCAAACCACCCGCAAGCAAGTGCATCAGGCAAATCTGGGTGAGAGTCAAACCCGAGACCATGAGTTGTTCACCCACAACCTCAAACCAACTCCGCTACCTGTGCGGGGAAATTCAAATATTAGTTATTAAAAAATGTCTATTTTCACTCTAATATTTATCTTACACAATTTTATAATTATTAATAGATATTTTATAAAGATAATTTGTAATTAATATTACATAAATATAATTAAAATAATTTAATTTTGAACTAATAATTAATAATTAATTTTAAAATTAATTTAATTATTATAATTATAATTACATATATTTTAGTTAAATTAGGTTTATGCTTTTAAGAAAAATGTAAATTATCACTATAATTTAATTATTAGTGAATTTGGAACTATTAGGGCCACACTAGGATATTAAACTTCAAAAATTAGTATCATACATCCATATCCCCTTACTGGGTAGAAAGATGAGTAAATTTCAGGTACCATGGTGGTGAGAATTATCAAATTAACCCACTAGAGGACTATCTCCTTGCCTATATGCTATACAACTCGATATATCTAAGCTACCACAACCATATGCCATAAACTATATACACACACCCAAAGCAAACACACTATATGTTAGAATTTGAAGAATTCAATTACCAAGATCCACTGTATGCAAAATACCTGTCACAAAAGCAAATAATGGAGACACAACTCATAATGATCTGAAAGATGAAATATTCATTTAGAGACAGAATAGAGGGAACTACAAAAGAATTAATAATTACAAAAAGATCAATCCTTATAAAGGAGATCGAAAACTCAGAAGGTGGAGAAACCTAGGGTGCATGATAATAATTAATAATATAATTCATTATTATATGCCTAAAGTTTAGCTTAAGTGAACTAGAGATAAAAATGGACTTAATAATTAAATCAATAATGATTTAATTAATAAGTGAAAATATCTTTTTACTCTAACACCCCCCTTAAGATAAACTTAGGGAGAAGCTAAAAACCTAGAAATAACTACTAAAAGTAGGAAATGGGTCCCGACAACATGGCCGAATCAAGCACAAAAAAATTCTGTAAAGAGGAGAAAAGGAGAAAACCTAGTGGAAAAACCCCTTTCCAAAAAGAGATGAAGACGAGTGAAGGGCTGAAGAAGCCTCCAAACTAGAGAATGTCCCATAAAATAGGAACAAAGATCTGGTAGAGAAGACTATAATCTGCATGAGTGCCCTCAAATGACACTACTAGAATTAGGATGACAAACAAAGGCAAGCATCGAAACTCGAAGATACAGATGTCAAAAACATCAGAGTTTGAAGAGCTGATCAAAAGAAGAACATGAAGAACACCACTGAAGCATGAAGCTGTAGACACTGTCAAAGAATAACTGCTGGAACCTCCACTGAAATAGAATCTAAAAAGGTAAAGAAGACTGTAATCTGTATGAGTGCCCTCAAATGACACTACTCGAATCAGGATGGCAAACAAAGGCAAACATTGAAACTCGAAGATACAAATGACAAAAACCACCAAAGTCTGAAGGGTTGATCAAAAGATGAAAGGATGCCTCCAAAATAAGAATGAAAGAAGTGTCTATATGGTAGATGACCCATCTCACCAAAATGCATAGGTACCCAGTCACTGCATCTTCCTTGTACATAGGAACAAATACTAAATACACAACTCACTCCATCGAACCAAGGAAGCATTATAACCAATAGGAAATACCCCCCACAATGCTGAGCATGGAGAGGTATGATAGGTACAATGTAAGAGACTGCCAAGAATAACTGCATGTCAAAGAAAGTACAAACACATATAAAGGATGCTGTCGAGGATGATCAATCTGTAGACACACGTAATGAGGCTAATGCCATGGAAGGAACACTCACTTGACAAAGGTAGATCAAACCCCCCATGACACTTTATTATGTAGTGCGAGTATAAACATGCACAAAACGTGCAAGATCCCAAGCATGTAATGATGACACTTTATCTCAGTGTGTTTGCAAAAATGAAATGCTACAGAAAGATGTCTACAATGCTCAGGAATAAATGAAAGATGTAAAGAACATATGTAACAGCTAAAAAAGAGTCATCCCATGCAAGGAAATCAATCCCAGGACCTGAAACATCCAAGATATCCACCAGAATGCTAAAAAGCAAAAAATAGAATAAAATATACCTAGAGAAAATTTTGACAATAAGACCCATACAAGAAGGAGGAGAACGGAACCAGCTTTCCGACGACATGTGGAAGTCAAAAAATGGAGTTCGGAGTAGCAAGATATGGTGACTGGAGTGCAAAAAGGAACCCTGACTTTGATTGGCAAAAAAATTTGCAAGATGGAAAAATCAGAAAACCAAACTTGGAAAATCAGGTCGGGCTCATAATCAGCTTTTTGATGATGTCTCGTTTGGCAAAAAATGCCTCCATTTGCTCAAGATATGAGCAAAAAACCAAAGAGGGCTCCAATACATGAAGAACCCCAAGAAAATCTCGGCTAAATTTGGCAGAGCTCCACTAAATCTGGCAATGGCACTAAATATGGTGGGACTGCCAAAATTGGCGGAGGTACTAAGAAAAAAATTGAAAAAAAATAATTTTTTTTTTCAAAAAATCTGAAAAAAAATTTTCAACCTTTTTTTTTTTGCTTTTTTGCCACCTCAAAAAACATGCCCAGAAAAAGGCCGTACATACAAAAATAATCTTCAAAATGTAATTGTGTCCAAAATGGACATGCCTTATATGGAAGTAGGGGTTTTTGGCCCTTTTGAGCGCAATCGTGAGGTCGGTTTGTGCCTAAAGTGCTCCAAAAAATAGCTCCCCTAGATCCATACAAAAACCTATGAAAACTTGAAACCGTTGACGCTCCAAAAAATCTTCAAAAAACTCAAGAACGGGCTGTAACAACAAGGCTCTGATACCATGTCAGAATTCGAAGAAATTCAATCACCAAGATCCACTGTATGCAAAATACCTTTCACAAAAGCAAAGAATGGAGACACAACTCATAATGATATGAAAGATGAAATATTCATTTAGAGAGAGAATAGATGAAATTACAAAAGAATTAATAATTACAAAGAGATCAATCCTTATAAAGGAGATCGAAAACCTAGAAGGTGGAGAAACCTAGGTTGCATGATAATAATTAATAATAGAATTAATTATTATATGCTTAAAGTTTAGCTTAAATGAACTAGAGATAAAAATGGACTTAATAATTAAATCAATAATGATTTAATTAATAAGTAAAAATACCTTTTTACTTTAACACTATCCACCCTTGCAACCAATTATATCTAACCAGCTTAGCCTTCATCATTCACATCTATGTCTCCCTTTGGTGCAACATCCATTTCATCTTCCACCATAAAAAAAGCACATTTATCATCTCCTACCACCATGCCCTCCACACAACCCTCCAAGAAATGAATTTCTACAGCTTCATGCTCACACCTTTCCACCACCTTCATGCTCACACCCCCACAACTAGGATTTGCAAAGGGTCATCATCGACTTGCCCAACTTAGCTTCCATCGTTCAGTCTAGGACCAAGCCCTAGCCAGGAATTTCTCTCTACAAGTAATTCTTTAACTCACTCCACTATTTTGACCATGAGGGCCTCCACCAAGTGCTTTGACTCACTAGCTTTTGATAGCATTGCAAGAAATATAGAGGTGATATTAGAGTTAACTCAGTATTGCCTATTCCTTCCCAGGTATTCATCCTTGAGCAATATTCTCATAATGTGAAATAAAACCCCGACTCAAGCCTTAAAAACCTCCATTAGCCTATGCTTAGGCATGTCTTTGTAGAAACCCATTTGGCATTTCGTAGCCTTAAGGTAGAGGGTGCAACCCATAATGGAAATTGCTTGTTGCATTTGAGTGCTCCCAATTGTTCACATTTTAAAACTCGGGTCTCATGATTGTATCATAAGCTAACATTTGTATTCATCACTTAAACACCTCCAATGTACAATCATCCATCTTGACAAGTCAATTTGGGTATGTGGAGAAAAATGTTAGCGCTTGATATGACTACAAAATTCATTGCTATCAGGATTTATGACTACAAAATTCATGTCATTCAATGAGAAAAGTGACCTCTACCTCCATCAACATCATATCAATTGATGTCATTGCTACCTTATCGACCATGTCATTGCCTTCTCTAAAAATATGTGAAACAGAAAAGTTTTTGAATGATGTTAGAATTTCCTTAAATTGTCGTAACCACCCATCCAACTTCCAATTTAGAGTATTATCCAACCTTATAGCATTGAATACTATTTTTGAATCATCATATATCCATGTGTTTTTTGACTCATAGTAGGGCTACTGAAAACTTTGCTTCATTATTGGTTGCGTTGCCTAACTTCTTCCCCATCAATCTCAAGATCTTGCCTTCATGATATTTAATAACACATCTTGCTCTTGTAAGATCTAGATTGCCCCAGGATGTACCATCAAATTTATCTTAATCCACCAATCATTGAAGGGCTTTCATTTGACATCCTTCCTTACCCCAATAGACATATTGACATGTCTTACCTCATAAATTATCACACTATTATATGTAAATTATATTATAATTATTAAAACTATTTATTGAAGTGAGATTTATAAATGATAATACATAAATATAAATTAAAAATAATAAACTTGAAATTAACAATAATTCATAATTACAACAAATATTTATATTATAATATTATGAAGGCAAGTACTGGTCACTACATGATTCCTCATTTTCATTAGACCTTTACATTGCTATAAATCAGTTCAATTAAAATCTTTACTAAATTTATTAATTTTTTATTTATTTTATCTTTAAAAAACTTCATAAATATATAATTCAATATTACAATAGAATTCAATTTAAAGTTTGATTTTCCGGAGAGAAACCAGTAAGGAAAACAGGAGACTCAACACTATCAGCATGACAGGAGAACTTCGTTATTTGTATGTTTGGAGGCATTCATGGGAATAATACATATGTTTTTTTGAATCTACCCAGACCTTTCATTAGTGTTATTGTTATTGCTATTCTTTTCACACACAAGGAAGAAATGGCAGCTGCTCCTGGGACATCGATTTTAATGCTTTCCAGGCACCCTAAGGTATCCGGTTTATCTTCTGTATGTTTAACGCAGATTCAGTATAAATTGCATTCAACTCTTAAAATTATGTAAAAAATCCTTATGCTAACTGAACTGTATACTCTGTATACTGCCCAACTATAACTTCAGTTCAATTAGGCTAAAAACTAGCAATGGGTTCTAGTCCCTGTTTTTGAATTATCAACATTGTTAAATGATAAAAATTTAAACTAATTTTGCAGTTTGTTTTGTCATTAAACCTTTTTATGCACCGAACATTTTTCTTTTTAAGAGTATATGCACATCCCTGCATTCAGTGATCTATTCTGTCTATTGGTTTTATCCTTGGGAAGAAGGGTTGTGCTATATGGTATTTTGATCAGTAACTTCTACGCATAAGAGACACGCATATATGTTAGAATATGATAGTCGGTACAGATTATTAGATTTCTTTGAGCTCAAGTAGCTTAGTAAAAATTGAGCTTGGGTTACTACTAACTATGCTATTAAACTTGGTGTTTTGTGGGTTTTATTTCTCTTTGCAATTTCTTTCAGGATTAAGTGTAGTTGGCTGCATTGTTACGTTCCTGGGTCTTTTCAAGCCAACTCCCTAGGTGGGTAGGGCAACGCTTTTGTTGAGTATACAAAGGTGAGACTAAATTATGCATAGACTTCTGGTTTTGACTACCAAACTTTTACCATTCATATTGCTCGGGCAATTCCAAATATGATTAGGCATAATCCACTGTCAGTGGGATTGCCTGCCCTCACAGTTGGTGCATATCCCTTGCTGAAGATTATCTCCAGTATTGAATTTGGGTGTTGCGGTATGCTTGTCTTGAGTTTCACCGGTGAAAAGTTAAAGCACTTGTCTCTAATCATCACACACTTATATCATCTTCCTTGTAACAGTAATATTGAGGTGGACTAATACCAAACATATTAGGTAAGTTGCAACCGATTTGCAAGAGACCTTCCTTTATTTCATCCTTGAGACTCTTGTGCATTCTCTTTAATGTCAGTGTGATTGAGGGTGGGGTTTGATGGGGCAGGTGCATTGTTGCTTTAAATACTAAAATGGGTTTTTTTAACAAGTTTTATGCTTGTTTGAAATGAGAACCAATGTAAGATGTTCGTTACTATTAATACTAGCGGTTTGTGAAAGAATGATGTTGGTAAATCTGCTTTCTTATTTTGGTGGGATTGTAATGGTAGTTACTTTGTATGGTCAATAGAATAGAACTTAAAATTAAGCCAAAAACTGCAAAACAAACAAGGGCATGGAACATGCTACATACACGCTTTCTCCAATAAATATCTATCAGAATAATCAGCTCAGGATTCTAAAGGGTAAGAAAAGATTACTGAGGACGTGAACTAGTTTTTTTTCTTTTTGTTATGGTTGTGTTTTTTGTGAAGAATGTATTGTATTTATAACTTGTAGTAATTACAAGGAAGGTTATGCAGACAAGGTCTAACTCCTTCCAAAATGCCAATGTCAGCGGCTACAGAGATTGAGCAGCTGAGAATAAAGCTGAAGATCACAAGAGAAGATAAAACATTTGATATTGACTAACCAAAGAGAGAAAAATGGCTGTTGTGAGATACATATTTAGTCACTAGAGAGAAAAGGAATCCAGGAAACAATGAATTATGAAAAACTAAACAGTATATTACAATATAGGTGAGGATTGCTGGTAATAAGACTTAGAAAACAGTTATGTTTGCAAGAACAATGATAATCGCGAGGGGGATGTGGGTGACTTCACTCATTTATGCTGTGTGGTTGCCAGGAGTTGGGAGTCATTTGAGGATGAACTGGGACCTGCTGTCAGTTGGGTCCTTGCATTGCTTGATTATTGGATCACTCACCTAGGAAGGATTGGTGCTTTAGGAGGGGATTACTTCAGTTTGCTCTTAGATGATTTCCACAATCCAATGGTGTGCATTTTCTCAAAGTAAAGAGTTGATTGCCTAGAGGCTGGAGTGTGCATGGTTTTCAAGGATTACACTCACCCTTTGATACAATTATTGATATCCATTGTATTGATAATGTTCCTGTTGCTTGCCCACCACATGCAGAATACTTAAGAGATTTGTTTCCATGAATGGGTTGTAACTGCGGGCAGCCTTTAGATGCTTTCTTTGTTTCTAAATGAATTTGAAGATCTCATGGAGAATAGCCAGCAGATTTGGATCAGGTTTTTGGTAATATTGAGAGTAGGGGTTTCAGGATTATGAAGGCAACTGACGAATTTGAGTTAAATGTTATGAACCTGACCAGATTCAACTATACCGGATTAGAAATTGTCTAACGATAGTAAGACTTCACAATTTCTTTCATGTCCCTGCGATAATAAAATATGCCTTCACATTTCTGTCAATGATCTGGAATCGATTGGAACAATAGTTGTGAACTGTTATTAGAGAAAGAAGTCTCCGTCATATCAAGATTCCTCACAGTCTGCAAAGGGATATTGATCAAGCTTCATCGATGGATATCAAGAAAGGAAGAACATATTTTGTTAGGGGATTTTTATTTCAAACCAAACATTAAAC
>MU225193.1:1459989-1472328 GCA_018584345.1 Thuja plicata | reverse complement strand
TTCGAGGACTGATATGAATCTGTTCTTGAAGGTCTTCAATGAGCTATCAAATCCGTTCTTCTAGGGCTGCTCTAATTCTGCCCTAGTTCGCCCTTGTCTGCCCTAATTCGCTCTTCTAGGGCTACACCTATGGCTGCTCGATCTGCCCTTATATGTCTGCTACGATCTGTACAATTCGCCCTTCTAGAGCTGATTAATTCACCACAATAGCAGATGTAATTTCTGCTACAATTCTGCCCTAATTCGCTCTTCTAGGGCAGCCTAATTCACCACAATAGCAGATGTAATTTCTACTTGATCTGCCCCCTTTTATGCTTCTTATTCACTCTTGAATCTGCTACTTAAGGCTTCAATTTTTATCCTCTAATTTACTTCTCAAGTTCGCCTAAAGAAGTCTGATATAAATTGCTCAATATGCAATGCAAATTTGCTCAAGTACTTTTGCTCATCCAATGATCTTGCTGAAGGAAGAAGGCAACGTTATGTTTTTGGTTGCTTCTTACCTTCTCTAATATATGAGCTTATTAAGATAAACTCTTGGCCTCCCAAGTTGGCCGACTTGGGTCCATAATAATAATATATTCTTTTATATTATTTGCTCCATATTTAATTATTAAAATTAATCCTTAATAATAAATATAATCTTTTATATTTATTATTATTATCCAACCGATTTTATCATAATTAAATTTATCAATAATATATCCAATATATTAATTATTATTATTGCCACTTTGTCCAATGCATTGATCTTTGCCGTAAAGGCCAAGACATTAACTGACGACAAGGGACGGGTTTCTGGGACGACAATTTTTTTTGCCAATTTTGGGGACGGCAAAGGGGACGTCTATATAAATATAGGGAAATTTTCAAATATATAAGAAAATTTGCAGATATACATTATATTCATATGAAAATATGGACAAAGCATGCCATTTAAAATTTTAAACATCATAGAACCTTAACATACAATATTTTAATGTCATTTAATAAATAGTAACCGATTCAATACTCAATATGTATTAACTATAGTCTATTATGCATTCATAATTCGGAAATTTCAATTCATTGTCTGATTGTCAATATGCATATGTTAACAACAAATTAAGTTTAACATACAAAATGCCCAAAGGCTAAAGTAGTAAAGTGCTGCCATATAGTTTCATGTTCAATATAAAAATCAAAATGTAGAAAAATGAAGCACACTGCTGCTCTTATTATGTTGAAATCACTTGCAGAAATCCTTCCTGCTGTTGCTTCAAATGGAAAACTACAACCCTTGCTGCTGTGTGAGAAAAGAAAAAAACATAATAAATTTTAAAATGCTCATATGCAAACAATAAGCCACGATTTTGGGGTTTTAGGGCAAACAACATGGAGGGGCCCACAAGACGTCCAACCTAATGCCATGCGGGTTGGGCTTTTTAAATTTTTTTTACTGTGTTTTTGCTTTTATGTAGGGGACAGCCAGGGGACGTCTACGGCGTCCCTAGCCATCCCCGGTACTTCCTCCCGTCCCCATTTTTTTGAGGTGACGTCCCCAAGTTTTCGGGACGTCCCCCACTTTTTTTCCAGATTTTGGGGACTGGGTGGGGACGTCCCCCAACCATCCCCTGTCCTGGAAATGTCCCCGTTCCGGAAACGGGGGGTTTTAGGCCGGGGACGCATCCCCGGGTAACACTGATTAAAATTTGTCATACACATTCATTGACAGTCTGATTTTCACTATGAAATGCATAAACCAATCATTCATAACTTCCACAAAATAAATCATTAAGACAATCGCTCCAGTTAGATCTTAGATTACCTAGTTACAAAACTTTTGTCCAATTTATAGCCAGATCCAATGGTTAAATCAAAACTAATGAGGATTTTACCAAAATGGGTAACCCTTGGTAGGGTTCCAGGCAGTTTTTAGAAAAACCATTGTAACTCTCACAAAATTTCATGGAATTGACTGTAAAAGGATTCATTGGAAAGCACATTCATTAAATTATCATTCAAAAATGGCTACATAGTAAAATTACATAAAAAATGAGCCTCCATGGCTCTGTAACTGTTACAAACCACTCAAAACTATTGGACAGTTTGAGGGTTTGATGAATACACCTTGACAAAACCCCTCCAAACTGCTCTCTCTCCCTCAATTTCGACCATACATGGATTTTTAAACCTTTTTCAACTATTTGTAACTCCTAACTGCCTAACCACCTTTACAACTGATGGATTGCATTTTGCAACTTTTCTTGCACTTTTTGCAATGTTGTAACTTTGCAACTTTTGTGCAAATTTTTGCTTTTTTGACAAAATATTACTAATCTTTGCAAAACTCTTCCTAGACACCTTTAACATGACAAAATTGACTAATTATGACCAATTACAACATTTCAAACCTTTTCTTGGACATTTTGACCCTTTGACCAACTTTGACCTATTAGGACCTTTTAGGTCTCTTTGCACAACATGGCTCTTTTAGGTCTCTTTGCACAACATGTCTCTTAAAGCCTTGCAAATGAGTTGTTTTTGACTCCAATGGTCTTTTGTGACCTTTCAAACATTAATAAAACATCACAAATAAAGACATGCAATTTGATTTCATAATACTTGTCCATGGCTAGGTGCTCCTGCACCAGATTGACATCATCTCATTTCGACATGTGGACATTTGAGCAGCTCTTAGAGGCACACATCATTTGGATTTTCTTTTCATCCAGCTTATGGGAATGGCTTCTCTATTCACTAGTGGACCTGTTTCTTCCTAAGGAGATGTTGATGTGAGTTTTATGCTGCTATAACATGCAAAATCAAACACCTAGTATTCTAAATGAAATACAAAGTTTCCAACTCTCTTTTGAACAAAGACACCACACATGCTAAAGATTGCGAGAAAATTTCATCAAGATGACTCCAAGGTTCCTTCTAATATTGGACTTAAGTCAATTGTAATGATGTGATATGCTGGTATCACGAGGGGACTTACGTTAGTTCACTAAGGCTTTGTCAATTCTGACCCTTGAATGATATGGCTTCACAATGTGCAATGAAAATATTAAGACTTCTAACTTGTAATGAACTCAAACTTGCGGTTCTAAACTACTTCTACTTCTATGCTAGGATGCAAGAAACTTGTGAATATCTTTGAGATTCTATTAGATGTGGTCTCGTCACCAACTCCACCAACCTAGTGCAATCTTCTTAGGTATGCTTGAAAGTTGTTCAAATCACTATCATTTCATTAGCTCCATCTATAGATGCAAATCAATTAGGAATTACTAATTGAAGTTAAGCTTATGATTATGCCATTCGACCTCGCAAGGCGTACTTACAATCAACAAGCAGTTAGTGGTTTGGTCTAAGTGAGTTCAGTCAAAGAAGCATCCACAATAACTTTTATCCAATCTAAATTATATGAAGCAAATTCTAAAACTAAGTACTTGAAAACAAATTCTATTTTAAGTGGGGAATGTAAGGAACCATGCAATACTCCAAAATGATCACAAATATCCACCATGCAAACACAACAATGAATGGAGAGCGATTTCAGTAGTATCTTGGCAACGATTTTCCAACATAAGTCTTTTACAAATGATGAGAGCAAGCCTTTATATAGGGAACTCTATTACAATGAATGAACAAGATTAAATCAAAATCAATGGCCTGGATTAATCCACCAAAGCCCTAATTAGGGTTTCCATATCCCTTGCTAACAAATACTAAATGCCTATCCAATTACAAAAGAGCACCACCACATGGGCCAATAGAAAATCATATTGCTCCTCAATGGCCAATGAAAAAATAGGTTAGGTATAACCACTAGATAAAGTGCACCACTAAATGGGCCAATTAGAAAATTACAATGTTTTATGGGCCAATAAGAAGAGAGGTTAGGTAGAAGCTTGTAGAAGCCACCAATCAGTGGGCCAATGATGAAATGCGACATGGGCTTGCAACAAATCTTTCTTTAGAAGGTAATTTTCTTTGACTTTCCCCCTTTTGGCAAATTTAATGAATTTGTATATAATATTACTGAGCTCTCCCACTGGGACATTTGACATAATTTGATTGGTTGAAGAGATGGGCGCCACCTCAACATGCTTATCACATAGGCCTTATAAATATCTCTTGATGATGAGAAAATATCTCAACAAAATCAAGCCTTCAATTGTGATGGCTCCTATTCTCAAATTGTTTCATCTTCATGCTGTCTTCTCTACCCTTGGAAATCTTCTCATTGTATTTGTTTGAGCTCGCACTTGTACTTCAAATCTTGATGTCTTCATGATGTCCCGATCTTGAAATCTCCTTATTGACGTGCTTTCGAACTTGTACTCGTTCTTGCACTTGTAGAAGTGGTGTAAGTGTGGCATGTAGTTAAGCCATCCATTGAACTTGGATTTCTGAAGGAAATTCAAGTTTGCACGAGTTTCTCCATTGGCTTATGGACTTGATCATGATGTTGCTCTATCTTCTTGAATTCCACCTTGACGCCTTGGGCTTAATCTTTGACTTGAGAGCACCTTGCTTGTGTGGTGATCACCTTAGATTTGCACTTTGACTTGAAACAACCTTGCCATCCTTACTTGGATTTCAAACTTGAACCTTGCCCTTAATGCTTAGCTTCCATCTTCATCTCCTGCCACTCTGACCTTCAAACTCTTTTCATCCTTAGTTCTGCCACATATCATCACATTAGATTTTCATATTTCAAATTCATGACGAGGTTAGAAATTATAACTTGAGCAACTTTCACAACATAAAATATATCACTGAATTTTGATTTATGAAAGCTGGCTAATTCAAAGTTCGAGTTTACAAATTTTCACCATCAAAGCCTCTATACCATTGAATGCAATGTAGAGACATTACTCCAATCGAAAATACCTTGGCACTGATGTACAATCTTGAATATGCACCTACAGGTCTGCAAACTAATTAGTCTCTTTATAATTCGTTTTTTCTTCCTAAGTGCTGATTTTATCCCCCAACTTGATAAATTTTGGTGCTCCTTGTAACTGAAGCTGAATCTGATGCAAATCACCTCCTATGGGTTTAATCTCATGCCTTGAATGCAGCCTTCAGAATTGTGATTTTTTAAAAATCAGTGTTAGCAGCACCCAACTTGATGTTTTCACTATATCCTCTTTCAGTTTTGACATGCCATGTTGTAAAAATCGAGATTGCTATTCCAGATCTGCAATTAGAAAGGCTCGACTTCCTTACTAGGCTTGCTTTTATACCTATGATTATTTCCAGCCACATAGAAAATTCCAAATGGTCCTCCAGGTTCAAATCACTAAGGAGTGATTTCTGCCTTGAATGCAGCTCGATCTTCTCTGAGAGACTAATTTAATTTGTTTTGTGGTTTGTAATGAAGGGGAAGCTCCTCTTTATATATGGTACTTTAGCCCAAGAGGCATGTCTTTCCTCCAGGCCGACTTGGTTTGGAGGAAATAAAAAACATCTTATTAAATATTCGTCCCCCTTCCTTAATAAATCACAGCTCTTTTATGTACAATTCGTAGCCCTTGTCATTTATTAATTTCAGATCCTTTTCGTTTATTAATTGCAGCCCTTTGTCATCTATTAATCGCGGCCCCTTTGTATCACGTCTTTATCAAAAATTGATCCTTATGGGCTCTTAAGAAAATTGCAGCTCCCATACTATTTGTTAAATTTGCCGAATCGCATTCAATTCGTGGCTTTCCTTATGCATTCAAACCCTCTTCACAACCATATTAGCTAAAGCCACAACCCTTTTGAATTAAATCTGATACATCCTTATTGATTATTGAGTGATTTACAGCGATTTCCTTTTCAGATTCGATCAACATTAATAAATGCTGTCAAGCATTTAATGAATTTTGATTTCATAGGCATTTTGATAGAATTTATTTGTTCATTGGATCATCCAATGCTCGCTTTTAATAAATGTACACGTCTTGCATTTAATCGTCCCCATGAACATTCATTTAATGATAATATTTATTTTGCATCCAAATTTGATTGCCAAAGTTGATGGTCTGTTTTCCAAGTTTGATGTTTTCATTGCAAACCCCATCATTTTCATTTCATCTTGCATTGATTTTACCTCCCCATTAAGATCGATCCTTATGCAATGGTGATTTGTTTGAAATGTTTATTGACATTTCCCAAATGATTTTCCATTGGGACGGATTTGAAGACTTGATGTGGTAATTGCCACTTGAGAGAGTGGATTCCTGGTTTTAGGATTGCTGCAAATGTAATAGCACTGCATGTGTTGTATGTGCATTTCCATAATTTAATCTATTCTTGAATAATATTAATATCTCATTCATTTTATCTGATCAAAGCTACAAACCATAGTTCAAAATATCGGTATCAGCAACTTATCGCTGAGGGCAAAAAAAAAAAAATCGGAAAATATCGGAGATAAGTCAAAAACTTATCGGGAAAATATCGGTAACTTTAGAACTTGCTTAAATTTAATTAAAAAATCATTTTTTTTGCAAAATTTAATAAGCAGATGCATCTAATGAGTCAGTAAATGAGTAAACAAACCAAACAAGCTGATCTAGATATATATAAATGCAAATAGGGTACAAAATCGCATCCTCATGTGGAATGCTGATGGCTGATAACCATAGTTTGATAGTCTAAAGACTCTTAACTCTGTAAAGAAAACTTAAAATAGCAAATTGTCTTTGTAAAACATTCAGCAAATGTCAAGTACAATATCAAAATAGTCTAACTCTACATCTTCCTCTTCCCACGAGCTCTACTTAAAACTACTGGAGTGGGAGGGAGTCTAGCCCTAGAAGTCTGATCCTGATGTGGCTGTGGCTGTGGCTATGGCTGTGCCACTGCCTCCTCCCTCTGCGCAACTGGTCGTGACTGGACGTCCACCCTGGATGTAGATGGTGCTGATTGTGGCACTAGCAATGACTCCTCATCATCTAAATCCTCCTCACTGTCCTCATCCTCCTCAAAGTCATCCATTCCCACTGCGAATCCACCCTCCTCCATAGCCTGCCTCTCCAAATTTGCTTGAAAAATCTCTTCGAATCCGCTCCAAATCCACAAAAAATCGATCTCCAGCGCTGCAAATCAACTTCTTTCTCCACCAAACCCTTTTTCTTCTCTCTAAAATGGCATTGGCAAACAAAAAAAGTGTTTTTGCCCTTTTTTGGGCCGTCAGTCCCTATAAGCAGACTGCGGCCGATATTTTTTTGAAATATCGCGAAAAAGTTCAGAACTTATCGCCAATATTCTCTGCGATAAGTTGCCAACTTCTCTGCGCGAGAAGTTGGTGCGAAAGTTATGCAACTTGTCGCAGTGCAGAACTTATCGCGATAAGTTCACTTATCGCTGATAAGTCTGCGACAAGTTGATCTATGCTACAAACATCAACACTCCCTCTTAGCCAGGGAAGATAAAATTCATCAAAATGTAATTCACAAAAGGTCCATTACTTTTAAGAGAGAAGATATCACCTCATTGTGATATCAAGAGATATGGTCTGACCAAGAATATCAAGTCTCATGCTATTCACCATAAAAAAAATATCCTATAGGTAATATCGATTACCATAATCGATATGGAATGTAGGTGTTGATAGTAATCGATAATGCACAGATAGATATTGGTCTCATATTTGATTTATATTATCAATAATAATCTGTTTGGTCAATATTCAATATTGACATAATTAATGATTGCTAATTTTCATGACAATAATAATATAAAGAGAATAGCTATCAAGTGCTTAAGGCCGATAGACCACTTAAGCATTTGATTTCCTCGATTTGATTTGTCTGACAGAAGCTACAAATCATTAACAGATCCATCAAGTTGCCACATGAAGAAGTGGATTCCACTCTTTGATTTGTCAAGTTGCTACATGAAGAAGTGGATTCCACTCTTTGATCCGTCAAGTTGCCACCTGAAGAAGTGGATTCCACTCTTTGATGTGGTGACTTGAATTCAAAAAACTCCAACTTTCATTTAGCATTCAAAACCGTATTCAAAGAATTAAATGACATCTTGATCTTCACTTCTTCCTTATGGCAATTCAACTTAAACCATTTGTAAGACTAAGTCACCCATCGGATTTGAGGAGTTGATGCATCAAGTTTTGCCACATGAGGAAGTGAATTCCACCAGTTAATATGGCAAGGCATTATCAAAGTCAGCACAACGGACCTTAGTGTAGCAAGGATAACTTAGCCAATCAGATCCTTATGACAAATTAATATTAGAAATTCACATCCAAGTGTCAACTTGATTTGGCAACCTTCAGCATAGGGATGAAATCAAACTTTCACCATGACAAAGTGAACTTGAACTTGACAACTCAGACTTGACGATTTGGCATGACCATTAGAGACTTGCTCTATAAATGTTGATGGCATCTGCATTTGAAGCATGTGTGGTGGGCCGAAATTGAGAACTTGTCATGATATGGTGGGATTGGAGGCCTCATGCATCCAAGGCTGCCACACAAGGAAGTGGATTCCACCACTTGATGTGGTAGGGTTTAACGCATGACAAGGTGGATTCCACCACTTGATGTGGCAGGGTTTGACACATGACAAGGTGGATTCCATTGCTTGATGTGGCAAAGTAAACTTATCAAAGAGTTTACCATATTTTCCCAACCTTTTGCCAATCAAACTAAGTTGTCCTTAACCAAGTCTCGATGCCCCCTTAATGCCATTGATTAGCTTAAACCCAAACACTTGACCATTGCTATCTTACTCCTAGACTTAGTCAAATTCGCCATTTCTCAATTTCTCTCAATAACTTCAATTCCAAAAGACTTGCAAAATCTTAAACTATTGCCAATCTACCCTATCACCTAAACTTATCAACGGGAAGCAAAAAGAGGGGGGTCCCTATTTGCAATGGGGTGATGGTGTGAAAACCTCACAACATAAGAGAAATGTTGTTTGTAGGTAGTGGATCATAGTTTGCCTTTCAACTTTCATTATGGGCACATGTACCACTTCTTTGTGGGTGGTATTCATATCTTCATTTTCTCTCTCCTATTGGGGGGACATCTATTGTATTTATGTGACAGAAGCAGTCCTTGAGGGGTTATATTAAGTCTTCCTTTCCTTCTTTTATCAGTGCACATTAATCTGTTTTTCCCTCTTTTGGAGAAGGGTTTTTCCCATGGTGTTTTCCCCTTCTCTTTGGTTATGAGAGATTCATTTGTTTGTACATGGGTGCCTCATGTAACAACTCAATCTATTTAACTTTGAAAAGTAATTAGATTTAACCACTTGATAAATTAAAAGGTGCATGTAAAATTTGCCATATGAAAAATTTCTAACCTTTTAAATAACCTTTCAATAGGCAATATATGATTCAATGCATCACCTAAGAAACACTAAAACAATTATGATTAACTCATCATACAATTTTAAACTTGTTTCTTTCTTTTTCAAGTAACATCATACATTCATTTAACAATTGAAATCACATAACAAGAGTGAGGGTTTAGAGTCTACTGATAATTGGATTAGTTGATCTATATCTCACGTCTCAACAAATATTTGCAAGAGGGAGGCATCACCTGAGTGCTTTTCCTCAAACCGTAGACCGATAGTCCATCGCATACCTTGCTACTGGAAGTGGCCCTACCCTTCATGAGAGTATAGACAGGGGAATTGCTTAAGTTATTCTGTTTGAGTCCTAGCTTCCTCAGTTCGACTGTTAAAAAAATTCTCTTGGAAGTGTAGCAAACTCTACTAATATCGAGCTTGTCCATTATTCTACCGAGCTCAGACTTTTCTCTTTTCAAGCTCTCAATGCAAGTTTGAATAGAGAAGTAAAATGCAGTGAAGAAATAATGATAACCGACTCCTATGACATTTCAACCAATACCTGCTTTCATTCTTCAATTCTAAAAATGCATAACTCAAATGAGTTTACAAAAACGGCTTCAAAAAAGAGTCCACACTTCTTCCTAATAAGCATCCATGAGAAATGAATGGTTCCCTCAATAATATTTCTCCGCTATGGAGCAAGTTTTTCCTTCTCCCTATCACACAATGCAAAAGAAACGGTTCCAAAACATAATAAATATGCTAATAGCCAACTCTATCAAGCCCTCAATGGCGGTATAAAGGATCAAGCCCCAATTAATATTCTCCACTCTCTCATTTAAGAGTGCAATGTTAATATGCTCATCGCTTTTAACCTTTGTGGATTATTTCCACTTAAATTTAACACACAATAACTTTAATACATAGATATTAAGCTTGCTGATATCAGCTTTAAGGAAACATATTTCAATTCATATTTTCAATTCGATGCGTAGTTAAAAGATGCCATCTTTATTTTAGCTCAAGAGCAAAATAATATATTTTGGCAATTATGCCATATGCGATTCAATTCCATTGTGATTTGAAATACATAATCTTTTATAAGTTAACTTTATCATCACAAATCCACCTCTACATATATACATAGCTATTCATATATATATATTTTCAGCAAATTGCTACATAGGGGTAGCTACCTTTCATGAAAAGCAAAGAGGATTACATAGTCAAGTATACAGAGAATGAAACAAGGTCCAAATAGCCTCTATGACTTCTGCAAACCTCTCAATCTAGTCATCAGGAACAAACTCCCATTGACCTCCATGACCGGGCTATAAGTCTCCATGTTGTTTCTTTTCACTCCATCTCTCAGAATATTCATTTTGTCCACTATATGTCCATTTTTCAGTACCTTAGGTATTACAAAAGCATCAACACCTAGCGCATACTAGGCATCTGGATTCAATTTCTTGAGGGCTTTGACTGCCTTCTCCCTTAGCGCTAGACCTACAATCCTCTTGATGGCCTTCTCCGTGGCCTTGAAGTCTGCCGAGGTACGGGCCATTGTATAAATGAACTTCTCGACAAGGGCAACATTACGGTGATGTGGTCCCTCCAACAATTACCGCCCCAGAATTTTTTTGACTGTGTCCTCCACATCGCCAATGATAACAAATATGTCATGAAGTTGCTCTCCCAGCGGGACCACATTTACAGTCACAACCCTCCATTTGAACAAACTCTATTTTCTCCATTGCACCATAGGCATGTTTTGTTCCTGCTCTTGGTTAAATAGAACATTGGGGGTCGAGATAGTTCTAAGCTTGTACTACCCCCACTTTGTCTGACTCTATCTTTAGTAGTAGTCCTTTCCACGCCTTCGTTTTCTCTGTGCATGTCTCTTCTTCGATCTGGTCGATCGCGTGATTTGATAGGAAGTCTACAGTTCTCCGAAAATGTGTGATATTGAGTAGCTTTGAAACTTGCCTAGTATGTCCTTGATACAATCAAGCCACATCTGGGACTTCTAGCTTGGCGCTTTGCCAGTGGAATGGCCCGAATGACATTGAGAGAATCCCCCTCAATGTCCAAATACATTAGTCCTTGCTGTTGATAGTATCTCAGACCAGTCAAGAGGGCGGCATACTTAGCATCATTATTGTTGATATTATGGCCTTTACGGCTATAGATCAACCATCTTGAACTAATTAAAGGCAATAATAATAATAATAAATATATATAGGATATATATATATTTATTATTGTAAAACGATATAAATAATAATAATAAATATAAGTAATATTTATTATTTATTGTTTGATCGATTTGCATAAATAAGTTTATATTTAATTTGTACTTGGGAGGGCCCAAGTCGGCCACCTTGAGGTGGTGGAGTTTATCTCCAAAATCTCATATATATAATGATTCGATCATTGAGGAGAAAGGCATCAAAAACATAACATGCGATTCTCCCTCAAGGATCTCAAGTCTGCAATTTTCTTCTTCATTCTAGGAGTTCGAAATATACATTTAAGGCTGCCATTAAAGTGTGATTGTATCAGCGTTTTGGAGCATCCAAGAGCAATATCTTTCAAGTATCTTAGGATCGTATTCATCCTCTAAGCTGGAGCGAAGTCTTGCCTTTTGTATGAGCGAACTTAATCAGCCATAATAGAGCAAATATTATTGTGTATAGTCTGCGAATATATCAGACATATAATCATGCGTTGGGAGATATTCGAATTGTGAAGGGCAAACCTTGAGGGTTGCGGATATATATATATATATATATATATAAAGTGCAGATATACATCTGACTTTAAAATGCGACTTTGGACCAGCATTAATGATCTCAAGGGTTGTAATATTTGTTCAATGATATCGAGGGTTTGATCAACAAATCATACTTACTCATATGATTCAAATCTACAAGTGCGAAGTGCATATAATTCACTCACTTGGAGCAATCAGATCCAATTGCATATTTGAGAAGAATGTATTAGGCGGCTAATTGAAGGGGCTATCTTCGAG